>CP106730.1:47348035-47552338 GCA_025506655.1 Gossypium rotundifolium
AGCCTTTATATAAACAAATCGCGCAAGAAGGCGGCGGGTGCGATCATACCGAACACTAATGCAGGATCCCATCGAACTCATGATTAAGCGTGCTTGGCTAGAGTAGTACTAGGATGGGTGACCTCGCAGGAAGTCCTCGTGTTGCACCCCCTATTCCTATTTTATTTCATATAAATTTTATTTTACTTTTTTAAACATCGATTAACTAATAAGTTATTGGGTCACTAGCGAAATAAATCGATCGAAGCGGTATTGGTCGAATTTGCAATCAAGTTCGGCCTTGAAGTGCGATGAGGATAGCCTTTATATAAACAAATCGCGCAAGATTAGGCGGGTGCGATCATACCGACACTAATGCCGGATCCCATCGAACTCCATGATTAAGCGTGCTTGGCGAGAGTAGTACTAGGATGGGTGACCTCGCAGGAAGTCCTCGTGTTGCACCCCTATTCCTATTTTATTTCATATAAATTTTATTTTACTTTTTGAAACATCGTTTAACTAATAAGTTATTGGGTCACTAGCGAAATAAATCGATCGAGGCGGTATTGATTGAATTTGCAATCAAGTTAAGGCTATGAGTGCGATGAGGATAGCCTTTATATAAACAAATCGCACAAGGTGGCAGGATGCGATCATACCAACACTAATGCGGATCCCATCGAACTCATGATTAAGCGTGCTTGGCGAGAGTAGTACTAGGATGGGTGACCTCCAGGAAGTCCTCGTGTTGCACCCTATTCCTATTTTATTTCATATAAATTTTATTTTACTTTTTGAAACATCGTTTAACTAATAAGTTATTGGGTCACTAGCGAAATAAATCGATCGAGCGGTATTAGATCGAATTTGCAATCAAGTTCGGCCGCAAGTGCGATGAGGATAGCCTTTATATAAACAAATCGCGCAAGAAGGCGGCAGATGCGATCATACCAACACTAATGCAGGATCCCATCGAACTCCATGATTAAGCGTGCTTGGGCGAGAGTAGTACTAGGATGGGTGACCTCGCAGGAAGTCTCGTGTTGCACCCCTATTCCTATTTTATTTCATATAAATTTTATTTTACTTTTTGAAACATCGTTTAACTAATAAGTTATTGGGTCACTAAGCGAAATAAATCGATCGAAGCGGTATTGGTCGAATTTGCAATCAAGTTCGGCGCAAGTGCGATGAGGATAGCCTTTATATAAACAAATCGCGCTAATAAGAGGCGGCAGTGCGATCATACCGGCACTAATGCCGGATCCCATCGAACTCATGATTAAGCGTGCTTGGGAGAGTAGTACTAGGATGGGTGACCTCGCAGGAAGTCCTCGTGTTGCACCCTATTCCTATTTTATTTCATATAAATTTTATTTTACTTTTTGAAACATCGTTTAACTAATAAGTTATTGGGTCACTAGCGAAATAAATCGATCGAGCGGTATTGGTCGAATTTGCAATCAAGTTCGGCCTAGAAGTGCGATGAGGATAGCCTTTATATAAACAAATCGCGCAAGAGTTGGCGAGATGCGATCATACCGGCACTAATGCAGGATCCCATCGAACTCCATGATTAAGCGTGCTTGGCGAGAGTAGTACTAGGATGGGTGACCTCGCAGGAAGTCCTCGTGTTGCACCCTATTCTATTTTATTTCATATAAATTTTATTTTACTTTTTGAAACATCGTTTAACTAATAAGTTATTGGGTCACTAGCGAAATAAATCGATCGAAGCGGTATTGATCGAATTTGCAATCAAGTTCGGCATGAAGTGCGATGAGGATAGCCTTTATATAAACAAATCGCGCAAAGGTGGCGGGTGCGATCATACCGGCACTAATGCCGGATCATCGAACTCCATGATTAAGCGTGCTTGGGAGAGTAGTACTAGGATGGGTGACCTCGCAGGAAGTCCTCGTGTTGCACCTATTCCTATTTTATTTCATATAAATTTTATTTTACTTTTTGAAACATCGTTTAACTAATAAGTTATTGGGTCACTAGCGAAATAAATCGATCGAAGCGGTATTGGTCGAATTTGCAATCAAGTTCGGATCCCGTGCAAGTGCGATGAGGATAGCCTTTATATAAACAAATCGCGCAAGAAGGCGGCATGGTGCGATCATACAAAAGAGGCGGCGACGATAATGCCGGATCCCATCGAACTCATGATTAAGCGTGCTTGGGCGAGTAGTACTAGGATGGGTGACCTCGCAGGAAGTCCTCGTGTTGCACCCTATTCTATTTTATTTCATATAAATTTTATTTTACTTTTTGAAACATCGTTTAACTAATAAGTTATTGGGTCACTAGCGAAATAAATCGATCGAAGCGGTATTGATCGAATTTGCAATCAAGTTCGAGCGCGAAGTGCGATGAGGATAGCCTTTATATAAACAAATCGCGCAGAGGCGGCGGAGTGCGATCATACCGATACTAATGCGGATCCCATCGAACTCATGATTAAGCGTGCTTGGCGAGAGTAGTACTAGGATGGGTGACCTCGCAGGAAGTCCTCGTGTTGCACCTATTCCTATTTTATTTCATATAAATTTTATTTTACTTTTTGAAACATCGTTTAACTAATAAGTTATTGGGTCACTAGCGAAATAAATCGATCGAAGCGGTATTGATCGAATTTGCAATCAAGTTCGGCATGAAGTGCGATGAGGATAGCCTTTATATAAACAAATCGCATGAAGGCGGCAGGTGCGATCATACCGGCACTAATGCGGATCCCATCGAACTCATGATTAAGCGTGCTTGGCGAGAGTAGTACTAGGATGGGTGACCTCGCAGGAAGTCCTCGTGTTGCACCCTATTCCTATTTTATTTCATATAAATTTTATTTTACTTTTTGAAACATCGTTTAACTAATAAGTTATTGGGTCACTAGCGAAATAAATCGATCGAAGCGGTATTGATCGAATTTGCAATCAAGTTCGGCGCAAGTGCGATGAGGATAGCCTTTATATAAACAAATCGCGCAAGAAGCGGTGGGTGCGATCATACCGACACTAATGCGGATCCCATCGAACTCATGATTAAGCGTGCTTGGCGAGAGTAGTACTAGGATGGGTGACCTCCTGGGAAGTCCTCGTGTTGCACCCCTATTCCTATTTTATTTCATATAAATTTTATTTTACTTTTTGAAACATCGTTTAACTAATAAGTTATTGGGTCACTAGCGAAATAAATCAATCGAAGCGGTATTCGATCGAATTTGCAATCAAGTTCAAGCGCAAGTGCGATGAGGGATCGCCTTTATATAAAAAAATCGCGCAAGAGGCGGCAGTGCGATCATACCGGCACTAATGCGGATCCCATCGAACTCATGATTAAGCGTGCTTGGCGAGAGTAGTACTAGGATGGGTGACCTCGCAGGAAGTCCTCGTGTTGCACCCTATTCCTATTTTATTTCATATAAATTTTATTTTACTTTTTGAAACATCGTTTAACTAATAAGTTATTGGGTCACTAGCGAAATAAATCGATCGAAGCGGTATTGGTCGAATTTGCAATCAAGTTCGGCCTGAAGTGCGATGAGGATAGCCTTTATATAAACAAATCGCGCAAGCAGGCGGCAGGTGCGATCATACCAACACTAATGCGGATCCCATCGAACTCCATGATTAAGCGTGCTTGGCGAGAGTAGTACTAGGATGGGTGACCTCGCAGGAAGTCCTCGTGTTGCACCTATTCTATTTTATTTCATATAAATTTTATTTTACTTTTTGAAACATCGTTTAACTAATAAGTTATTGGGTCACTAGCGAAATAAATCGATCGAAGCGGTATTGGTCGAATTTGCAATCAAGTTAGGCGCAAGTGCGATGAGGATAGCCTTTATATAAACAAATCGCGCAAGAGGTGGTAGGTGCGATCATACCGACACTAATGCTTTGGATCCCATCGAGAACTCATGATTAAGCGTGCTTGGCGAGAGTAGTACTAGGATGGGTGACCTCGCAGGAAGTCTCGTGTTGCACCCTATTCTATTTTATTTCATATAAATTTTATTTTACTTTTGAAACATCGTTTAACTAATAAGTTATTGGGTCACTAGCGAAATAAATCGATCGAAGCGGTATTGATCGAATTTGCAATCAAGTTCGGCGCCAAGTGCGATGAGGATAGCCTTTATATAAACAAATCGCGCATGAAGTCGCGGTGGGTGCGATCATACCGACACTAATGCCGGATCCCATCGAACTTCATGATTAAGCGTGCTTGGCGAGAGTAGTACTAGGATGGGTGACCTCGCAGGAAGTCCTCGTGTTGCACCCTATTCTATTTTATTTCATATAAATTTTATTTTACTTTTTGAAACATCGTTTAACTAATAAGTTATTGGGTCACTAGCGAAATAAATCGATCGAGCGGTATTAGGTTGAATTTGCAATCAAGTTCGAAGCGCAAGTGCGATGAGGATAGCCTTTATATAAACAAATCGCGCAAGAGGCGGAGGTGCGATCATACCAGCACTAATGCGGATCCCATCGAACTCATGATTAAGCGTGCTTGGGCGAGTAGTACTAGGATGGGTGACCTCAGGAAGTCCTCGTGTTGCACCCTATTCTATTTTATTTCATATAAATTTTATTTTACTTTTTGAAACATCGTTTAACTAATAAGTTATTGGGTCACTAGCGAAATAAATCGATCGAAGCGGTATTGGTCGAATTTGCAATCAAGTTCGGCGCCAAGTGCGATGAGGATAGCCTTTATATAAACAAATCGCGCAAGAGCGGCAGAGTGCGATCATACCGACACTAATACATGCGGATCCCATCGAACTCATGATTAAGCGTGCTTGGCGAGAGTAGTACTAGGATGGGTGACCTCGCAGGAAGTCCTCGTGTTGCACCCTATTCTATTTTATTTCATATAAATTTTATTTTACTTTTTGAAACATCGTTTAACTAATAAGTTATTGGGTCACTAGCGAAATAAATCGATCGAAGCGGTATTGATCGAATTTGCAATCAAGTTCGGCCTTGAAGTGCGATGAGGATAGCCTTTATATAAACAAATCGCGCAAGAGGCGGCAGAGTGCGATCATACCGGCACTAATGCGGATCCCATCGAACTCATGATTAAGCGTGCTTGGCGAGAGTAGTACTAGGATGGGTGACCTCGCAGGAAGTCCTCGTGTTGCACCCTATTCTATTTTATTTCATATAAATTTTATTTTACTTTTTGAAACATCGTTTAACTAATAAGTTATTGGGTCACTAGCGAAATAAATCGATCGAAGCGGTATTGGTCGAATTTGCAATCAAGTTCGGCGCCAAGTGCGATGAGGATAGCCTTTATATAAACAAATCGCGCATGAAGGCGGCGGGTGCGATCATACCGGCACTAATGCCGGATCCCATCGAACTCCATGATTAAGCGTGCTTGGCGAGAGTAGTACTAGGATGGGTGACCTCGCAGGAAGTCCTCGTGTTGCACCTATTCTATTTTATTTCATATAAATTTTATTTTACTTTTTGAAACATCGTTTAACTAATAAGTTATTGGGTCACTAGCGAAATAAATCGATCGAGCGGTATTGATCGAATTTGCAATCAAGTTCGAGGCGCAAGTGCGATGAGGATAGCCTTTATATAAACAAATCGCGCAAGTTGGCAGGTGCGATCATACCAGCACTAATGCGGATCCCATCGAGAACTCATGATTAAGCGTGCTTGGCGAGAGTAGTACTAGGATGGGTGACCTCACAGGAAGTCCTCGTGTTGCACCCTATTCCTATTTTATTTCATATAAATTTTATTTTACTTTTTGAAACATCGTTTAACTAATAAGTTATTGGGTCACTAGCGAAATAAATCGATCGAAGCGGTATTGATCGAATTTGCAATCAAGTTCGGCGCCAAGTGCGATGAGGATAGCCTTTATATAAACAAATCGCGCAAGAGGCGGCCAGTGCGATCATACCGGCACTAATGCGGATCCCATCGAACTCATGATTAAGCGTGCTTGGCGAGAGTAGTACTAGGATGGGTGACCTCACAGGAAGTCCTCGTGTTGCACCCTATTCTATTTTATTTCATATAAATTTTATTTTACTTTTTGAAACATCGTTTAACTAATAAGTTATTGGGTCACTAGCGAAATAAATCGATCGAGCGGTATTGGTCGAATTTGCAATCAAGTTCGGCGCAAGTGCGATGAGGATAGCCTTTATATAAACAAATCGCGCAAGAGGCGGCCAGGTGCGATCATACCGGCACTAATGCGGATCCCATCGAACTCATGATTAAGCGTGCTTGGGCGAGAGTAGTACTAGGATGGGTGACCTCCTAGGAAGTCCTTGTGTTGCACACCTATTCCCATTTTATTTCATATAAATTTTATTTTACTTTTTGAAACATCGTTTAACTAATAAGTTATTGGGTCACTAGCGAAATAAATCGATCGAGCGGTATTGATCGAATTTGCAATCAAGTTCGGGCGCAAGTGCGATGAGGATAGCCTTTATATAAACAAATCGCGCAAGGCGGCGGGTGCGATCATACGGCACTAATGCCGGATCCCATCGAACTCATGATTAAGCGTGCTTGGCGAGAGTAGTACTAGGATGGGTGACCTCGCAGGAAGTCCTCGTGTTGCACCCTATTCCTATTTTATTTCATATAAATTTTATTTTACTTTTTGAAACATCGTTTAACTAATAAGTTATTGGGTCACTAGCGAAATAAATCGATCGAAGCGGTATTCGGTCGAATTTGCAATCAAGTTATTGGCGCAAGTGCGATGAGGGATAGCCTTTATATAAACAAATCGCGCAGAGTTGGCGAGTGCGATCATACCAACACTAATGCGGATCCCATCGAACTCATGATTAAGCGTGCTTGGCGAGAGTAGTACTAGGATGGGTGACCTCCTAGGAAGTCCTCGTGTTGCACCCTATTCCTATTTTATTTCATATAAATTTTATTTTACTTTTTGAAACATCGTTTAACTAATAAGTTATTGGGTCACTAGCGAAATAAATCGATCGAAGCGGTATTCGGTCGAATTTGCAATCAAGTTCGAGGCGCAAGTGCGATGAGGGATAGCCTTTATATAAACAAATCGCGAGAAGGCGTTAGATGCGATCATACCGACACTAATGCCGGATCCCATCGAACTCATGATTAAGCGTGCTTGGCGAGAGTAGTACTAGGATGGGTGACCTCGCAGGAAGTCCTCGTGTTGCACCCTATTCCTATTTTATTTCATATAAATTTTATTTTACTTTTTGAAACATCGTTTAACTAATAAGTTATTGGGTCACTAGCGAAATAAATCGATCGAGCGGTATTGGTCGAATTTGCAATCAAGTTCGAGCCTTGAAGTGCGATGAGGATAGCCTTTATATAAACAAATCGCATGAGGAGGCGGCCGGTGCGATCATACCAACACTAATGCACCGGATCCCATCGAACTCCATAGATTAAGCGTGCTTGGCGAGAGTAGTACTAGGATGGGTGACCTCGCAGGAAGTCCTCGTGTTGCACCCTATTCCTATTTTATTTCATATAAATTTTATTTTACTTTTTGAAACATCGTTTAACTAATAAGTTATTGGGTCACTAGCGAAATAAATCGATCGAGCGGTATTGGTCGAATTTGCAATCAAGTTCGAGCCGCAAGTGCGATGAGGATAGCCTTTATATAAACAAATCGCGCAAGGTTGGCAGATGCGATCATACCAAACACTAATGCCGGATCCCATCGAACTCCATGATTAAGCGTGCTTGGCGAGTAGTACTAGGATGGGTGACCTCCTGGGAAGTCCTCGTGTTGCACCCTATTCCTATTTTATTTCATATAAATTTTATTTTACTTTTTGAAACATCGTTTAACTAATAAGTTATTGGGTCACTAGCGAAATAAATCGATCGAAGCGGTATTGATCGAATTTGCAATCAAGTTCGGCCTGATTAAGTGCGATGAGGATAGCCTTTATATAAACAAATCGTCACGCAAGAGGCGGCGAATTTGGTGCGATCATACCGATCATAATAATGCCGGATCCCATCGAACTCCATGATTAAGCGTGCTTGGCGAGAGTAGTACTAGGATGGGTGACCTCAGGAAGTCCTCGTGTTGCATCCTATTCTATTTTATTTCATATAAATTTTATTTTACTTTTTGAAACATCGTTTAACTAATAAGTTATTGGGTCACTAGCGAAATAAATCGATCGAAGCGGTATTGGTCGAATTTGCAATCAAGTTCGGCGCAAGTGCGATGAGGATAGCCTTTATATAAACAAATCGCGCAAGAGTGGGCCGAGTGCGATCATACCGACACTAATGCCGGATCCCATCGAACTCTGCGATTAAGCGTGCTTGGCGAGAGTAGTACTAGGATGGGTGACCTCGCAGGAAGTCCTCGTGTTGCACCCTATTCTATTTTATTTCATATAAATTTTATTTTACTTTTTGAAACATCGTTTAACTAATAAGTTATTGGGTCACTAGCGAAATAAATCGATCGAAGCGGTATTGATCGAATTTGCAATCAAGTTCGAGCGCTTAAGTGCGATGAGGATAGCCTTTATATAAACAAATCGCGCAGAGGCGGCGGCGAGGTGCGATCATACCGACACTAATGCGGATCCCATCGAACTTCGCGATTAAGCGTGCTTGGGAGAGTAGTACTAGGATGGGTGACCTCGCAGGAAGTCCTCGTGTTGCACCCTATTCCTATTTTATTTCATATAAATTTTATTTTACTTTTTGAAACATCGTTTAACTAATAAGTTATTGGGTCACTAGCGAAATAAATCGATCGAAGCGGTATTGGTCGAATTTGCAATCAAGTTAGGCTTGAAGTGCGATGAGGATAGCCTTTATATAAACAAATCGCGCAAGTTACGGCAGATGCGATCATACCAAACACTAATGCGGATCCCATCGAACTCATGATTAAGCGTGCTTGGCGAGAGTAGTACTAGGATGGGTGACCTCGCAGGAAGTCCTCGTGTTGCACCCTATTCTATTTTATTTCATATAAATTTTATTTTACTTTTTGAAACATCGTTTAACTAATAAGTTATTGGGTCACTAGCGAAATAAATCGATCGAAGCGGTATTGGTCGAATTTGCAATCAAGTTCGGCGCAAGTGCGATGAGGATAGCCTTTATATAAACAAATCGCGCAAGAGGCGGCAGGTGCGATCATACCAAAGCACTAATGCGCCGGATCCCATCGAACTCCATGATTAAGCGTGCTTGGTGAGAGTAGTACTAGGATGGGTGACCTCGCAGGAAGTCCTCGTGTTGCATCCTATTCTATTTTATTTCATATAAATTTTATTTTACTTTTTGAAACATCGTTTAACTAATAAGTTATTGGGTCACTAGCGAAATAAATCGATCGAAGCGGTATTGGTCGAATTTGCAATCAAGTTCGGCCAAGTGCGATGAGGATAGCCTTTATATAAACAAATCGCGCAAGAAGCGTGCGAAGTGCGATCATACCAACACTAATGCACGGATCCCATTAGAACTCATGATTAAGCGTGCTTGGCGAGAGTAGTACTAGGATGGGTGACCTCGCAGGAAGTCCTCGTGTTGCACCCTATTCCTATTTTATTTCATATAAATTTTATTTTACTTTTTGAAACATCGTTTAACTAATAAGTTATTGGGTCACTAGCGAAATAAATCGATCGAAGCGGTATTCGATCGAATTTGCAATCAAGTTCGAGGCGCAAGTGCGATGAGGATAGCCTTTATATAAACAAATCGCGCAAGAAGTGGCCAGGTGCGATCATACCAAACACTAATGCACCGGATCCCATCGAACTCCATGATTAAGCGTGCTTGGCGAGAGTAGTACTAGGATGGGTGACCTCGCAGGAAGTCCTCGTGTTGCACCTATTCTATTTTATTTCATATAAATTTTATTTTACTTTTTGAAACATCGTTTAACTAATAAGTTATTGGGTCACTAGCGAAATAAATCGATCGAAGCGGTATTCGATCGAATTTGCAATCAAGTTCGAGGCGCAAGTGCGATGAGGGATAGCCTTTATATAAACAAATCGCGCAAGAAGGCGGCAGGTGCGATCATACCAAAGACTAATGCCGGATCCCATCGAACTCCGCGATTAAGCGTGCTTGGCGAGAGTAGTACTAGGATGGGTGACCTCAGGAAGTCCTCGTGTTGCACCTATTCTATTTTATTTCATATAAATTTTATTTTACTTTTTGAAACATCGTTTAACTAATAAGTTATTGGGTCACTAGCGAAATAAATCGATCGAAGCGGTATTCGGTCGAATTTGCAATCAAGTTCGAGGCGCAAGTGCGATGAGGGATAGCCTTTATATAAACAAATCGCGCAAGAGCTGGCAGGTGCGATCATACCAGCACTAATGCACCGGATCCCATCAGAACTCCATGATTAAGCGTGCTTGGGCGAGAGTAGTACTAGGATGGGTGACCTCTTGGGAAGTCCTCGTGTTGCACCCCTATTCCTATTTTATTTCATATAAATTTTATTTTACTTTTTGAAACATCGTTTAACTAATAAGTTATTGGGTCACTAGCGAAATAAATCGATCGAAGCGGTATTCGGTCGAATTTGCAATCAAGTTCGAGGCGCAAGTGCGATGAGGGATAGCCTTTATATAAACAAATCGCGAAGTTGATGGGTGCGATCATACCAGCACTAATGCTCGGATCCCATCGAACTCCATGATTAAGCGTGCTTGGCGAGAGTAGTACTAGGATGGGTGACCTCAGGAAGTCCTCGTGTTGCACCCTATTCCTATTTTATTTCATATAAATTTTATTTTACTTTTTGAAACATCGTTTAACTAATAAGTTATTGGGTCACTAGCGAAATAAATCGATCGAAGCGGTATTGATCGAATTTGCAATCAAGTTCGGCGCAAGTGCGATGAGGATAGCCTTTATATAAACAAATCGCGCAAGAGGCGGTGTGGTGCGATCATACCGGCACTAATGCCGGATCCCATCGAACTCATGATTAAGCGTGCTTGGCGAGAGTAGTACTAGGATGGGTGACCTCACAGGAAGTCCTCGTGTTGCACCTATTCCTATTTTATTTCATATAAATTTTATTTTACTTTTTGAAACATCGTTTAACTAATAAGTTATTGGGTCACTAAGCGAAATAAATCGATCGAGCGGTATTACATCGAATTTGCAATCAAGTTCGGCGTAAGTGCGATGAGGATAGCCTTTATATAAACAAATCGCGCAAGAAGGCGGCGGGTGCGATCATACCAAAGATAATGCCGGATCCCATCGAACTCCATGATTAAGCGTGCTTGGCGAGAGTAGTACTAGGATGGGTGACCTCGCAGGAAGTCCTCGTGTTGCACCTATTCCTATTTTATTTCATATAAATTTTATTTTACTTTTTGAAACATCGTTTAACTAATAAGTTATTGGGTCACTAGCGAAATAAATCGATCGAAGCGGTATTGATCGAATTTGCAATCAAGTTCGGCGCAAGTGCGATGAGGATAGCCTTTATATAAACAAATCGCAAGAAGGCGGCAGGTGCGATCATACCAAAGACTAATGCATCGGATCCCATCGAACTCCATGATTAAGCGTGCTTGGCGAGAGTAGTACTAGGATGGGTGACCTCAGGAAGTCCTCGTGTTGCACCCTATTCCTATTTTATTTCATATAAATTTTATTTTACTTTTTGAAACATCGTTTAACTAATAAGTTATTGGGTCACTAGCGAAATAAATCGATCGAAGCGGTATTGGTCGAATTTGCAATCAAGTTCGGCGCAAGTGCGATGAGGATAGCCTTTATATAAACAAATCGCGCAAGAGGCGAAGGTGCGATCATACCGGCACTAATGCCGGATCCCATCGAACTCATGATTAAGCGTGCTTGGCGAGAGTAGTACTAGGATGGGTGACCTCGCAGGAAGTCCTCGTGTTGCACCCTATTCCTATTTTATTTCATATAAATTTTATTTTACTTTTTGAAACATCGTTTAACTAATAAGTTATTGGGTCACTAGCGAAATAAATCGATCGAAGCGGTATTGATCGAATTTGCAATCAAGTTCGGCGCAAGTGCGATGAGGATAGCCTTTATATAAACAAATCGCGCAAGGCGGCGGGTGCGATCATACCAATGATAATGCGGATCCCATCGAACTCATGATTAAGCGTGCTTGGCGAGAGTAGTACTAGGATGGGTGACCTCGCAGGAAGTCCTCGTGTTGCACCCTATTCCTATTTTATTTCATATAAATTTTATTTTACTTTTGAAACATCGTTTAACTAATAAGTTATTGGGTCACTAGCGAAATAAATCGATCGAGCGGTATTGATCGAATTTGCAATCAAGTTCGGCGCAAGTGCGATGAGGATAGCCTTTATATAAACAAATCGGCAAGGAAGGCGGGTGCGATCATACCAAAGACTAATGCATCGGATCCCATCGAACTCGCGATTAAGCGTGCTTGGCGAGAGTAGTACTAGGATGGGTGACCTCGCAGGAAGTCCTCGTGTTGCACCCTATTCTATTTTATTTCATATAAATTTTATTTTACTTTTGAAACATCGTTTAACTAATAAGTTATTGGGTCACTAGCGAAATAAATCGATCGAGCGGTATTGATCGAATTTGCAATCAAGTTCGGCGCAAGTGCGATGAGGATAGCCTTTATATAAACAAATCGCGCAAGAGCTAGCAGGTGCGATCATACCGATACTAATGCGGATCCCATCACAACTCCATGATTAAGCGTGCTTGGCGAGAGTAGTACTAGGATGGGTGACCTCCTGGGAAGTCCTCGTGTTGCACCCCTATTCCTATTTTATTTCATATAAATTTTATTTTACTTTTTGAAACATCGTTTAACTAATAAGTTATTGGGTCACTAGCGAAATAAATCGATCGAAGCGGTATTCGATCGAATTTGCAATCAAGTTCGAGGCGCAAGTGCGATGAGGGATAGCCTTTATATAAACAAATCGCGCAGAGAGTTGGCCAGGTGCGATCATACCATCACTAATTTGGATCCCATCGAACTCCATGATTAAGCGTGCTTGGCGAGAGTAGTACTAGGATGGGTGACCTCGCAGGAAGTCCTCGTGTTGCACCCTATTCCTATTTTATTTCATATAAATTTTATTTTACTTTTGAAACATCGTTTAACTAATAAGTTATTGGGTCACTAGCGAAATAAATCGATCGAAGCGGTATTCGGTCGAATTTGCAATCAAGTTCGAGGTGCAAGTGCGATGAGGGATAGCCTTTATATAAACAAATCGCGCAAGAGGCGAAGATGCGATCATACCGGCACTAATGCCGGATCCCATCGAACTCGCGATTAAGCGTGCTTGGCGAGAGTAGTACTAGGATGGGTGACCTCGCAGGAAGTCCTCGTGTTGCACCCTATTCCTATTTTATTTCATATAAATTTTATTTTACTTTTTGAAACATCGTTTAACTAATAAGTTATTGGGTCACTAGCGAAATAAATCGATCGAAGCGGTATTCGATCGAATTTGCAATCAAGTTCGAGGCGCAAGTGCGATGAGGGATAGCCTTTATATAAACAAATCGCGCAAGAGCTGGCGGGTGCGATCATACCAGCACTAATGCACCGGATCCCATCAGAACTCCGCAGTTAAGCGTGCTTGGGCGAGAGTAGTACTAGGATGGGTGACCTCCTAGGAAGTCCTCGTGTTGCACCCTATTCCTATTTTATTTCATATAAATTTTATTTTACTTTTTGAAACATCGTTTAACTAATAAGTTATTGGGTCACTAGCGAAATAAATCGATCGAAGCGGTATTGATCGAATTTGCAATCAAGTTCGAGGCAAGTGCGATGAGGATAGCCTTTATATAAACAAATCGCAAGAGGCGGCAGGTGCGATCATACCGGCACTAATGCCGGATCCCATCGAACTCATGATTAAGCGTGCTTGGGCGAGTAGTACTAGGATGGGTGACCTCTGGGAAGTCCTCGTGTTGCACCCTATTCCTATTTTATTTCATATAAATTTATTTTACTTTTTGAAACATCGTTTAACTAATAAGTTATTGGGTCACTAGCGAAATAAATCGATCGAAGCGGTATTGATCGAATTTGCAATCAAGTTCGGCGCAAGTGCGATGAGGATAGCCTTTATATAAACAAATCGCGCAAGAGCTAGCAGATGCGATCATACTAATACTAATGCATCGGATCCCATCGAACTCCATGATTAAGCGTGCTTGGGCGAGAGTAGTACTAGGATGGGTGACCTCTTGGGAAGTCCTCGTGTTGCATCCCTATTCCTATTTTATTTCATATAAATTTTATTTTACTTTTTGAAACATCGTTTAACTAATAAGTTATTGGGTCACTAGCGAAATAAATCGATCGAAGCGGTATTCGGTCGAATTTGCAATCAAGTTCGAGCCGCAAGTGCGATGAGGGATAGCCTTTATATAAACAAATCGCGCAAGAGCTAGCGGGTGCGATCATACCGGCACTAATGCACCGGATCCCATCAGAACTCCGTAGTTAAGCGTGCTTGGGCGAGAGTAGTACTAGGATGGGTGACCTCCTAGGAAGTCCTCGTGTTGCACCCCTATTCCTATTTTATTTCATATAAATTTTATTTTACTTTTTGAAACATCGTTTAACTAATAAGTTATTGGGTCACTAGCGAAATAAATCGATCGAAGCGGTATTCGATCGAATTTGCAATCAAGTTCGAAGAGCAACTGTGATGAGGGATAGCCTTTATATAAACAAATCGCAAGAGGCGGCAGATGCGATCATACCGCACTAATGCGCCGGATCCCATCGAACTCCGCAGATTAAGCGTGCTTGGCGAGAGTAGTACTAGGATGGGTGACCTCAGGAAGTCCTCGTGTTGCACCCTATTCCTATTTTATTTCATATAAATTTTATTTTACTTTTGAAACATCGTTTAACTAATAAGTTATTGGGTCACTAGCGAAATAAATCGATCGAAGCGGTATTGATCGAATTTGCAATCAAGTTCGGCGCAAGTGCGATGAGGATAGCCTTTATATAAACAAATCGCGCAAGAGGCGGCAGGTGCGATCATACCAAAGATAATGCGGATCCCATCGAACTCCATGATTAAGCGTGCTTGGCGAGAGTAGTACTAGGATGGGTGACCTCAGGAAGTCCTCGTGTTGCACCCTATTCTATTTTATTTCATATAAATTTTATTTTACTTTTTGAAACATCGTTTAACTAATAAGTTATTGGGTCACTAGCGAAATAAATCGATCGAAGCGGTATTCGATCGAATTTGCAATCAAGTTCGAGGTGCAAGTGCGATGAGGGATAGCCTTTATATAAACAAATCGCGCAAGAGCTGGCGGGTGCGATCATACCGGCACTAATGCATCGGATCCCATCAGAACTCCACAGTTAAGCGTGCTTGGGCGAGAGTAGTACTAGGATGGGTGACCTCCTGGGAAGTCCTCGTGTTGCACCCCTATTCTATTTTATTTCATATAAATTTTATTTTACTTTTTGAAACATCGTTTAACTAATAAGTTATTGGGTCACTAGCGAAATAAATCGATCGAAGCGGTATTCGGTCGAATTTGCAATCAAGTTCGAGGCGCAAGTGCGATGAGGGATAGCCTTTATATAAACAAATCGCGCAAGAGTTGGCGGGTGCGATCATACCAAAGACTAATGCCGGATCCCATCGAACTCTGATTAAGCGTGCTTGGGCGAGAGTAGTACTAGGATGGGTGACCTCCTAGGAAGTCCTCGTGTTGCACCCTATTCCTATTTTATTTCATATAAATTTTATTTTACTTTTTGAAACATCGTTTAACTAATAAGTTATTGGGTCACTAGCGAAATAAATCGATCGAAGCGGTATTCGATCGAATTTGCAATCAAGTTCGAGGCGCAAGTGCGATGAGGGATAGCCTTTATATAAACAAATCGCGCAAGAGCTGACGGGTGCGATCATACCAGCACTAATGCCGGATCCCATCAGAACTCTGCAGTTAAGCGTGCTTGGGTGAGAGTAGTACTAGGATGGGTGACCTCCTAGGAAGTCCTCGTGTTGCACCCCTATTCCTATTTTATTTCATATAAATTTTATTTTACTTTTTGAAACATCGTTTAACTAATAAGTTATTGGGTCACTAGCGAAATAAATCGATCGAAGCGGTATTCGATCGAATTTGCAATCAAGTTCGAGGCGCAAGTGCGATGAGGGATAGCCTTTATATAAACAAATCGTGCAAGAGGCGGAGTGCGATCATACCGTACTAATGCGGATCCCATCGAACTCCATGATTAAGCGTGCTTGGGTGAGAGTAGTACTAGGATGGGTGACCTCGCAGGAAGTCCTCGTGTTGCACCCTATTCCTATTTTATTTCATATAAATTTTATTTTACTTTTGAAACATCGTTTAACTAATAAGTTATTGGGTCACTAGCGAAATAAATCGATCGAAGCGGTATTGATCGAATTTGCAATCAAGTTCGGGCGCAAGTGCGATGAGGGATAGCCTTTATATAAACAAATCGCGCAAGAGCCGGCAGGTGCGATCATACCAGCACTAATGCACCGGATCCCATCAGAACTCCACAGTTAAGCGTGCTTGGGCGAGAGTAGTACTAGGATGGGTGACCTCCTGGGAAGTCCTCGTGTTGCACCCCTATTCCCATTTTATTTCATATAAATTTTATTTTACTTTTTGAAACATCGTTTAACTAATAAGTTATTGGGTCACTAGCGAAATAAATCGATCGAAGCGGTATTCGGTCGAATTTGCAATCAAGTTCGAGGCGCAAGTGCGATGAGGGATAGCCTTTATATAAACAAATCGCGCAAGTTCTGACGGGTGCGATCATACCATCACTAATGCACCGGATCCCATCGAACTCATGATTAAGCGTGCTTGGCGAGAGTAGTACTAGGATGGGTGACCTCCTAGGAAGTCCTCGTGTTGCACCCTATTCCTATTTTATTTCATATAAATTTTATTTTACTTTTTGAAACATCGTTTAACTAATAAGTTATTGGGTCACTAGCGAAATAAATCGATCGAAGCGGTATTCGGTCGAATTTGCAATCAAGTTCGAGGCGCAAGTGCGATGAGGGATAGCCTTTATATAAACAAATCGCGCAAGAGTTGACGGGTGCGATCATACCAGCACTAATGCGGATCCCATCAGAACTCCGCAGTTAATGCGTGCTTGGCGATAGTAGTACTAGGATGGGTGACCTCCTAGGAAGTCCTCGTGTTGCACCCCTATTCCTATTTTATTTCATATAAATTTTATTTTACTTTTGAAACATCGTTTAACTAATAAGTTATTGGGTCACTAGCGAAATAAATCGATCGAAGCGGTATTCGGTCGAATTTGCAATCAAGTTCGAGTGCAAGTGCGATGAGGGATAGCCTTTATATAAACAAATCGCAAGAAGAGGCGGCGGATGCGATCATACCAAGATAATGCCGGATCCCATCGAACTCATGATTAAGCGTGCTTGGGCGAGAGTAGTACTAGGATGGGTGACCTCCTAGGAAGTCCTCGTGTTGCACCCCTATTCTTATTTTATTTCATATAAATTTTATTTTACTTTTTGAAACATCGTTTAACTAATAAGTTATTGGGTCACTAGCGAAATAAATCGATCGAAGCGGTATTCGGTCGAATTTGCAATCAAGTTCGAGGCACAAGTGCGATGAGGGATAGCCTTTATATAAACAAATCGCGCAAGAGCTAGCAGTGCGATCATACCAAATACTAATGCACCGGATCCCATCGAACTCCATGATTAAGCGTGCTTGGGAGAGTAGTACTAGGATGGGTGACCTCCTGGGAAGTCCTCGTGTTGCACCCCTATTTCTATTTTATTTCATATAAATTTTATTTTACTTTTTGAAACATCGTTTAACTAATAAGTTATTGGGTCACTAGCGAAATAAATCGATCGAAGCGGTATTCGGTCGAATTTGCAATCAAGTTCGAGGTGCAAGTGCGATGAGGGATAGCCTTTATATAAACAAATCGCAGAGTCGAGGGTGCGATCATACCAGATTAATGCATGCGATCATAGCGTGCTTGGGCGAGAGTAGTGCTAGGATAATGCGGATCCCATCGAACTCCATGATTAAGCGTGCTTGCGATCATACCAAGAGTAGTACTAGGATGGGTGACCTCCTGGGAAGTCCTCGTGTTGCACCCCTATTCCTATTTTATTTCATATAAATTTTATTTTACTTTTTGAAACATCGTTTAACTAATAAGTTATTGGGTCACTAGCGAAATAAATCGATCGAAGCGGTATTCGGTCGAATTTGCAATCAAGTTCGAGGCGCAAGTGCGATGAGGGATAGCCTTTATATAAACAAATCGCGCAAGAGCTAAGTGCGATCATACCAGTACTAATGCACCGGATCCCATCGAACTCAGCAGCTTGATTAAGGCAGAGCGTGCTTGGGCGAGAGTAGTACTAGGATGGGTGACCTCATGGGAAGTCCTCGTGTTGCATCCCTATTCCTATTTTATTTCATATAAATTTTATTTTACTTTATGAAACATCGTTTAACTAATAAGTTATTGGGTCACTAGCGAAATAAATCGATCGAAGCGGTATTCGGTCGAATTTGCAATCAAGTTCGAGGCGCAAGTGCGATGAGGATAGCCTTTATATAAACAAATCGCGCAAGAGGCGCAGGTGCGATCATACCGGTGATAATGCCGGATCCCATCGAACTCGCATGATTAAGCGTGCTTGGGCGAGAGTAGTACTAGGATGGGTGACCTCCTGGGAAGTCCTCGTGTTGCACCCCTATTCCTATTTTATTTCATATAAATTTTATTTTAATTTTTGAAACATCGTTTAACTAATAAGTTATTGGGTCACTAGCGAAATAAATCGATCGAAGCGGTATTCGGTCGAATTTGCAATCAAGTTCGAGGTGCAAGTGCGATGAGGGATAGCCTTTATATAAACAAATCGCGCAAGAGCGGCGGGTGCGATCATACCGGCACTAATGCACCGGATCCCATCGAACTCACGATTAAGCGTGCTTGGCGAGAGTAGTACTAGGATGGGTGACCTCAGGAAGTCCTCGTGTTGCACACCTATTCCTATTTTATTTCATATAAATTTTATTTTACTTTTTGAAACATCGTTTAACTAATAAGTTATTGGGTCACTAGCGAAATAAATCGATCGAAGCGGTATTCGGTCGAATTTGCAATCAAGTTCGGCGCAAGTGCGATGAGGATAGCCTTTATATAAACAAATCGCGCGAGAGTTGGTAGTGCGATCATACCGGCACTAATGCCGGATCCCATCGAACTCTCGATTAAGCGTGCTTGGCGAGAGTAGTACTAGGATGGGTGACCTCATGGGAAGTCCTCGTGTTGCACCCCTATTCCTATTTTATTTCATATAAATTTTATTTTACTTTTTGAAACATCGTTTAACTAATAAGTTATTGGGTCACTAGCGAAATAAATCGATCGAAGCGGTATTCAGTCGAATTTGCAATCAAGTTCGGCGCAAGTGCGATGAGGATAGCCTTTATATAAACAAATCGCGCAAGAGGCGCGGGTGCGATCATATCAATACTAATGCACCGGATCCCATCGAACTCATGATTAAGCGTGCTTGGGAGAGAGTAGTACTAGGATGGGTGACCTCCTAGGAAGTCCTCGTGTTGCACCCCTATTCCTATTTTATTTCATATAAATTTTATTTTACTTTATGAAACATCGTTTAACTAATAAGTTATTGGGTCACTAGCGAAATAAATCGATCGAAGCGGTATTCGATCGAATTTGCAATCAAGTTCGGCGCAAGTGCGATGAGGATAGCCTTTATATAAACAAATCGTGCAAGAGTTGGCGGGTGCGATCATACGATACTAATGCCGGATCCCATCGAACTCATGATTAAGCGTGCTTGGCGAGAGTAGTACTAGGATGGGTGACCTCAGGAAGTCCTCGTGTTGCACCCTATTCTTATTTTATTTCATATAAATTTTATTTTACTTTTGAAACATCGTTTAACTAATAAGTTATTGGGTCACTAGCGAAATAAATCGATCGAAGCGGTATTGATATCGAATTTGCAATCAAGTTCGGCGCAAGTGCGATGAGGATAGCCTTTATATAAACAAATCGCGCAAAAGCCGTAGGTGCGATCATACAAAGCACTAATGCGGATCCCATCGAACTCCACGATTAAGCGTGCTTGGCGAGAGTAGTACTAGGATGGGTGACCTCCTGGGAAGTCCTCGTGTTGCACCCCTATTCCTATTTTATTTCATATAAATTTTATTTTACTTTTTGAAACATCGTTTAACTAATAAGATATTGGGTCACTAGCGAAATAAATCGATCGAAGCGGTATTCGGTCGAATTTGCAATCAAGTTCGAGGCGCAAGTGCGATGAGGGATAGCCTTTATATAAACAAATCGCGCAAGAGCTGACGGGTGCGATCATACCATCACTAATGCACCGGATCCCATCAGAACTCCATAGTTAAGCGTGCTTGGGCGAGAGTAGTACTAGGATGGGTGACCTCCTGGGAAGTCCTCGTGTTGCACCCCTATTCCTATTTTATTTCATATAAATTTTATTTTACTTTTTGAAACATCGTTTAACTAATAAGTTATTGGGTCACTAGCGAAATAAATCAATCGAAGCGGTATTCGGTCGAATTTGCAATCAAGTTCAAGCGCAAGTGCGATGAGGGATCGCCTTTATATAAACAAATCGCGCAAGAGTTGACGGGTGCGATCATACCAGCACTAATGCATCGGATCCCATCAGAACTCCGCAGTTAAGCGTGCTTGGGCGAGAGTAGTACTAGGATGGGTGACCTCCTGGGAAGTCCTCGTGTTGCACCCCTATTCCTATTTTATTTCATATAAATTTAATTTTACTTTTTGAAACATCGTTTAACTAATAAGTTATTGGGTCACTAGCGAAATAAATCGATCGAAGCGGTATTCGGTCGAATTTGCAATCAAGTTCGAGGCGCAAGTGCGATGAGGGATAGCCTTTATATAAACAAATCGCGCAAGAGCCGGCAGGTGCGATCATACCAAAGATAATGCGGATCCCATCGAACTCCATGATTAAGCGTGCTTGGCGAGAGTAGTACTAGGATGGGTGACCTCCTGGGAAGTCCTCGTGTTGCATCCCTATTCCTATTTTATTTCATATAAATTTTATTTTACTTTATGAAACATCGTTTAACTAATAAGTTATTGGGTCACTAGCGAAATAAATCGATCGAAGCGGTATTCGGTCGAATTTGCAATCAAGTTCGAGGCGCAAGTGCGATGAGGGATAGCCTTTATATAAACAAATCGCGCAAGAGTTGACAGGTGCGATCATACCGATACTAATGCGGATCCCATCGAACTCCATGATTGAGCGTGCTTGGCGAGAGTAGTACTAGGATGGGTGACCTCGCAGGAAGTCCTCGTGTTGCACCCTATTCCTATTTTATTTCATATAAATTTTATTTTACTTTATGAAACATCGTTTAACTAATAAGTTATTGGGTCACTAGCGAAATAAATCGATCGAAGCGGTATTAGGTCGAATTTGCAATCAAGTTCGGCGCAAGTGCGATGAGGATAGCCTTTATATAAACAAATCGCAAGAGCTAGGTGCGATCATACCAAACACTAATGCCGGATCCCATCGAACTCCATGATTAAGCGTGCTTGGCGAGAGTAGTACTAGGATGGGTGACCTCCTGGGAAGTCCTCGTGTTGCACCCCTATTCCTATTTTATTTCATATAAATTTTATTTTACTTTTTGAAACATCGTTTAACTAATAAGTTATTGGGTCACTAGCGAAATAAATCGATCGAAGCGGTATTCGGTCGAATTTGCAATCAAGTAATCGGCGCAAGTGCGATGAGGGATAGCCTTTATATAAACAAATCGCGCAAGAGCTGACGGGTGCGATCATACCGACACTAATGCACGGATCCCATCGAACTCCACGATTAAGCGTGCTTGGCGAGAGTAGTACTAGGATGGGTGACCTCGCAGGAAGTCCTCGTGTTGCACCCTATTCCTATTTTATTTCATATAAATTTTATTTTACTTTTTGAAACATCGTTTAACTAATAAGTTATTGGGTCACTAGCGAAATAAATCGATCGAAGCGGTATTCGGTCGAATTTGCAATCAAGTTCGAGGCGCAAGTGTGATGAGGATAGCCTTTATATAAACAAATCGCAAGGCGCAGATGCGATCATACCAGCGATAATGTCCGGATCCCATCGAACTCATGATTAAGCGTGCTTGGCGAGAGTAGTACTAGGATGGGTGACCTCGCAGGAAGTCCTCGTGTTGCACCCTTATTCTATTTTATTTCATATAAATTTTATTTTACTTTGTGAAACATCGTTTAACTAATAAGTTATTGGGTCACTAGCGAAATAAATCGATCGAAGCGGTATTCGGTCGAATTTGCAATCAAGTGCGATGAGGGATAGCCTTTATATAAACAAATTGCGCAAGAGCCGACGCAGTGCGATCATACAAGCATAAATGCGGATCCCATTAGAACTCGCATGATTAAGCGTGCTTGGCGAGAGTAGTACTAGGATGGGTGACCTCACGGAAAGTTCTCGTGTTGCCCCTATTCTATTTTATTTCATATAAATTTTATTTTACTTTTTGAAACATCGTTTAACTAATAAGTTATTGGGTCACTAGCGAAATAAATCGATCGAAGCGGTATTGATTCGAATTTGCAATCAAGTTCGGCGCAAATGCGATGAGGATAGCCTTTATATAAACAAATCGCGCAGAGGCGGCAGGTGCGATCATACCACCACTAAAGCACCGGATCCCATCGAACTCATGATTAAGCGTGCTTGGCGAGAGTAGTACTAGGATGGGTGACCTCGTAGGAAGTCCTCGTGTTGCACCCCTATTCCTATTTTATTTCATATAAATTTTATTTTACTTTTTGAAACATCGTTTAACTAATAAGTTATTGGGTCACTAGCGAAATAAATCGATCGAAGCGGTATTGATTGAATTTGCAATCAAGTTCGGCGCTAAGTGTGATGAGGATAGCCTTTATATAAACAAATCGCGCAGAAGAGCAAACGAGTGCGATCATACTAGTACTAATGCACCGGATCCCATAGAACTCATGATTAAGCGTGCTTGGCGAGAGTAGTACTAGGATGGGTGACCTCGCAGGAAGTCCTCGTGTTGCACCCTATTCCTATTTTATTTCATATAAATTTTATTTTACTTTTGAAACATCGTTTAACTAATAAGTTATTGGGTCACTAGCGAAATAAATCGATCGAAGCGGTATTGATCGAATTTGCAATCAAGTTGAGGCGCAAGTGCGATGAGGATAGCTTTATATAAACAAATCGCGCAAGAGGCGGCAGGTGCGATCATACCGTGATAATGCGGATCCCATCGAACTCCATGATTAAGCGTGCTTGGCGAGAGTAGTACTAGGATGGGTGACCTCCTAGGAAGTCCTCGTGTTGCACCCTATTCCTATTTTATTTCATATAAATTTAATTTTACTTTTTGAAACATCGTTTAACTAATAAGTTATTGGGTCACTAGCGAAATAAATCGATCGAAGCGGTATTCGGTCGAATTTGCAATCAAGTTCGAGGTGCAAGTGCGATGAGGGATAGCCTTTATATAAACAAATCGCGCAAGAGCCGGCGGGTGCGATCATCCCAGCACTAATGCACCGGATCCCATCAGAACTCCGCAGTTAAGCGTGCTTGGGCGAGAGTAGTACTAGGATGGGTGACCTCCTGGGAAGTCCTCGTGTTGCACCCCTATTCCTATTTTATTTCATATAAATTTTATTTTACTTTTTGAAACATCTTTTAACTAATAAGTTATTAGGTCACTAGCGAAATAAATCGATCGAAGCGGTATTAGGTCGAATTTGCAATCAAGTTCGGCCTAAGTGCGATGAGGATAGCCTTTATATAAATAAATCGCGCAAGAGGCGGCAGGTGCGATCATACCGTGATAATGCCGGATCCCATCGAACTCCATGATTAAGCGTGCTTGGCGAGAGTAGTACTAGGATGGGTGACCTCAGGAAGTCCTCGTGTTGCACCTATTCCTATTTTATTTCATATAAATTTTATTTTACTTTATGAAACATCGTTTAACTAATAAGTTATTGGGTCACTAGCGAAATAAATCGATCGAAGCGGTATTGATCGAATTTGCAATCAAGTTCGGCGCAAGTGCGATGAGGATAGCCTTTATATAAACAAATCGCGCAAGAGCTAGCAGGTGCGATCATACCGATACTAATGCCGGATCCCATCGAACTCCATGATTAAGCGTGCTTGGCGAGAGTAGTACTAGGATAGGTGACCTCCAGGAAGTCCTCGTGTTGCACCCCTATTCCTATTTTATTTCATATAAATTTTATTTTACTTTTGAAACATCGTTTAACTAATAAGTTATTGGGTCACTAGCGAAATAAATCGATCGAAGCGGTATTGGTCGAATTTGCAATCAAGTTCGGGCGCAAGTGTGATGAGGATAGCCTTTATATAAACAAATCGCGCAAGAGGCGACGGTGCGATCATACCGGTACTAATGCGGATCCCATCGAACTCTGCGATTAAGCGTGCTTGGGCGAGAGTAGTACTAGGATGGGTGACCTCCTAGGAAGTCCTCGTGTTGCACCCCTATTCCTATTTTATTTCATATAAATTTTATTTTACTTTTTGAAACATCGTTTAACTAATAAGTTATTGGGTCACTAGCGAAATAAATCGATCGAAGCGGTATTCGGTCGAATTTGCAATCAAGTTCGAGTCGCAAGTGCGATGAGGGATAGCCTTTATATAAACAAATCGCGCAAGAGTTGACAGGTGCGATCATACCAACACTAAAGCACCGGATCCCATCGAACTCCATGATTAAGTGTGCTTGGCGAGAGTAGTACTAGGATGGGTGACCTCGCAGGAAGTCCTCGTGTTGCACCCTATTCCTATTTTATTTCATATAAATTTTATTTTACTTTTGAAACATCGTTTAACTAATAAGTTATTGGGTCACTAGCGAAATAAATCGATCGAAGCGGTATTGGTCGAATTTGCAATCAAGTTCGATCTTAAGTGCGATGAGGATAGCCTTTATATAAACAAATCGCGAAGAGCTAGCAGGTGCGATCATACTAAGTACTAATGCACCGGATCCCATTAGAACTCATGATTAAGCGTGCTTGGCGAGAGTAGTACTAGGATGGATGACCTCACAGGAAGTCCTCGTGTTGCACCCTATTCCTATTTTATTTCATATAAATTTTATTTTACTTTTGAAACATCGTTTAACTAATAAGTTATTGGGTCACTAGCGAAATAAATCGATCGAGCGGTATTGATCGAATTTGCAATCAAGTTTGAGGCGCAAGTGCGGTGAGGATAGCCTTTATATAAACAAATCGCGCAAGAGGCGGCGGGTGCGATCATACCGGCACTAATGCGGATCCCATCGAACTCCATGATTAAGCGTGCTTGGCGAGAGCGATACTAGGATGGGTGACCTCGCAGGAAGTCCTCGAGTTGCACCCTATTCTATTTTATTTCATATAAATTTTATTTTACTTTTTGAAACATCGTTTAACTAATAAATTCTTGGGTCACTAGCGAAATAAATCGATCAAGTGATATTGATCGAATTTGCAATCAAGTTCGAGGCGAAGTGCGATGAGGATAGCCTTTATATAACCAAATCGCGCAAAGCGGACGGAGCGATCATACCAAAGCACTAATGCACCGGATCCCATCGAACTCCATGATTAAGCGTGCTTGGCGAGTGTAGTACTAGGATGGGTGACCTCGCAGGAAGTCCTCGTGTTGCACCCCTATTCCTATTTTATTTCATATAAATTTTATTTTACTTTTTGAAACATCGTTTAACTAATAAGTTATTGGGTCTCTAGCGAAATAAATCGATCGAAGCGGTATTCGGTCGAATTTGCAATCAAGTTCGAGGCGCAAGTGCGAGGAGGGATAGCCTTTATATAAACAAATCGCGCAAGAGCCGACGGGTGCGATCATACCGGCATAAATGCACCGGATCCCATTAGAACTCCGCAGTTATACGTGCTTGGGCGAGAGTAGTACTAGGATGGGTGACTTCCTGGAAAGTTCTCGTGTTGCACCCCTATTCCTATTTTATTTCATATAAATTTAATTTTACTTTTTGATACATTGTTTAACTAATAAGTTATTGGGTCACTAGCGAAATAAATCGATCGAAGCGATATTCGGTCGAATTTGCAATCAAGTTCGAGGCGCAAGTGCGATGAGGGATAGCCTTTATATAAACAAATCTTTTGTGTGATTTATATTATGATTTGTAGAAGGGTAGAAATGGAACGTAGAATAGAGATTAAATACTTGAACCCTAGGGCTAGTGTACCCCAACAAAAACATATGACTTAAATGCCTACTAAACAAACCTGTGGTTAAGTCGCTGAGTTAAGGTGTGGTAACCATGGTGCGCATGTCTAGGATTGGTTTTGGTGGGAGCTTGGTATTTAAGCAGTCCTAGTGACTCACCTCCTCTCCACTCGAATCCTACCTAGTGCGTAGCCTCGGTTCACCCTAACCAATAGGACTTATACACGGGCTAAACCCCTAACTAAAACCCGAAAGGGACTAGCCGTATTTTTATGGAAACCCTAGTTTTAAAATTTCTAAATTACCCTCTTGATTTGAAAAGATTATTTTTATAAATTTTTCTGAAATATTTCTGATTTACCAAATTTACTAAAATACCCCTAGTGGTAAAATTACAAAAATGCCCTTGGTTTATGAAATTTCTAAATACCCACAGTTCTTTTCAAAATTTCACTACTTTGCTTAAAGGAACCCTAAATTTACGAAATATCAAAATACCTTGATTATGAAAAAAATTATTACGAAATTACCCCTACCCTGTAAATTACCGAAATACCCCCAAGCTACAAAATTACCAGAACAACCTCTGATTTTCAAAATTTTTGCAACAACACCAATTTGGAAAACAAATTCTCAAAAAGAACCCTCAAGTTTTGCAAATTTTGAAATACCCTTGATTTATTAAGATTTATAAATTACCCTGGTTTATTATCGAAATACCCCTGTAATTTCAAAATTTTTGAAATATCCCCGGGATTTCAAAAATTACCAAAATACCCTTATTGACAAAATCACCAAGGAACCTTATTTCAACAAATTACGAAAATACCCTATAGGAAAATTACGAAAATACCCACAGGTAGTGGAAAACAACAACAATGAAAACTACAACATTTCTGAATAAGCGAAAGTTCATAATTGATTGATGGATGTATGAATGTAAAGACGTGTGCATGTATGAATACGAAAGAACCACTTCTAACAATTCTTTCCATAAAACTTCTTCGCGATTAATCGGTGAAACAAAATTTTTTAATACATAAAACTTCTTAATCGATTAAATCGCGACGTTAGAAATGAGTTACGAGGGCGTGAACTTAGAGATTGTGCCCGGAAAGTATGATGGTTCTATTAAGATCGAGTCTTGTGACGTAAGCATAGTCTTGGTGAGAAGGATTGTCATTGTTAGTAAGTAATTTCGAGGACAAAATTATTTTTAAGGAGGGTAGAAGCGTAACATCCTAGATTAGGGGTTATCGTTTGTGCATAATTCATGAGTAGTAGGTTTTGGCGGTGTTTGGAAATAAATTAAGGGTTTTAAAATCCTAGGATGGAAGAAAGCTTTGGACAATTATTGGTTTTAAGTTAAAAACAAGAAGTGATGTGGAAAGGTGGCAAGGACGCCACCTAAGGTGCAAGGGTTATGGCATCAAGTGAAGTACTTTGAGGAAGAGGTTGAATCCCATTGTGTGCATTTTGCTTAATAGCATGTGTCTTGTGATATGTGGTGTGCATTTTAGAACCTTGGAAATGTGGAAATGTATGGAAATGTATGGAAATGTATGGAAATGTAAGGAAATGTATGGAAATGTAAGGAAATGTATGGAAATATATGGAAATGTAAAGAAATGTATGGAAATGTAAGGAAATGTATGGAAATGTAAGAAATGTATGGAAATGTATGGAAATGTAAGGAAATGTATGGAAATATATGGAAATGTAAGGAAATGTATGGAAATGTAAGGAAATGTATGGAAATGCTAAGTTAAAAAGAGGAAAGTGAACATTTATGGAAACTAGGGAAATGATTTAGAAATGATTCAAAAGAGAAAAGTGAACATTTATGGAAACTAGGAAAATGATTTAGAAATGATTCAAAAGAGGAAAGTGAACATTTCTGGAAACTAGGAAATGTAAGGAAATGTCGAGTTTAAAGAGCTAAACGAAAATTTTTGGAAACTTAGAAAAGACTTAGAAATGTCGAGTTTTAAAGTTTAAAAGAGGAAATTAAGGCAAGGTGGCCTTAAGAGAAAAAGTATGTGAAATTTGACACACAATTGGGCTTGGAAAAGTGGCTTGGAGATGCCACTTAGGGCCTTTGGAAATGGCACCACATGCAAGTGTATTTGGCCAAGGGATCGAGTCACTTATGAAGCAAATAAAAGAAGTTTTATTTTGCTACAAAGAAGAGAGGTGGAATGACATGTGGGCTCTTAAAGAGGAGTTTTATTTCCTTTAGAATTTCGCTAATTAGGAGATAATTGTTGGATTAATTCTTTTGATAAAGTGATAATTATCACATAGGAAGAGTGGTGGCCAAGTAGGGACTCTAGCCTAGTAATTTCGGCTATAAAAGGGAAAGAAGGCCACTCATTCATTCATTCACTCTTCCTTTGCGAATTTCTTAAGTAGATTCTCTCTCTCTTTGAAATTCCTCTGTTTTATTCTTCCTTCTCTTTCTTCCTAATCCTCCAAAAGCGAAAGTTGTGAGAGAATCATTTAGCCATATTTGAATCTCGAAGGTTGAAGTGAAGGTGCAATCGATTCCTTCAAATAAGGGTAAGATCCAAGTTTAGTTTCCATTCTTTTATATTTTAGACTTATCAAAATTTAGGGACTAATTTCGATTATTAATCTTGGCCGAATCATGGAAGGAGAAGTTCTTTTCAGAAGGTACACCATAGGCAGCGTGTTAAAGTAGTTATTTGGTGAATTTTGGGATTTAAGATCCTTAAGGTAAGTGACTATGAATATTCGGCCAAGACCCTATTTTAGTAGTAGATCTATTATTATGTGTTTTAAACTGAAAAACTAATCGATTCAAGGAATCTAGTGATTAGCCGATTTCAAAGGAGTAGAATACAAGTTTCTGGGATTTGACTAATCATCTAAACGGCAACAAGGTAAGTTTTTAGAATACAAATCCTACTAGGATTTGGTTTTATAGCTGAATAGGCTTTATGCTAATATATTAAGGTTGGCGGAATGTAGGAATTGAGATCTAAGGCATTAGATCAAGCTTTTCGGGATTTAAGTGAACCGCTAAGCAAATCAGGTGTGTACCCTACTATAAGTTTTAATATGTTCATGGCTATGTTTTAAATTAAATGTGTTAATATGAAAGTGTAAGAATATGGCTAAGGTACCGTGTGTACCCCACACTAATCTTAATAGATTTATGGTTAAACTTGATATATATGTTAATATGAAAGTGTAAGAATGTGGCTAAAGTACCATATTATGGTACAAAGTACTCAGGTATGTTTTCCTACTCCTACTAGGATTACGAAATATGTTATACTTAACATGTGAAAAGTGACATGAATATGAATTTAAGTATGATATGCATGATATGAATAATATGGGGCATTGGGTTATTTGAGAAAGGGAAGTGAATGTGATGACTTGGTCTCACTATCCGAATGTGGTGACTTGGTCACATTATCTCGAATGTGGTAACCGGTTACATTATCTAAATGTGGTGTCTCATGACACAATTATCTGGTGGCTATGCCATGAATTTTATATGGGCGATGAGCATGTCGACAGCAGCGACTGCCTTCGATGGTGTGTAGCGGATGGAGGGTTGACTTAGTAGTCCCCACGGTGTGCAGGATGATACGGGTGGAGTGTAGCGGATGGCTAACTAGGTTTGGGTTGGGATTGCATCATTATTTTTACTGTTATATGAACATGTATGTGATATGATAATGCATGCGAAATGTTAATTCTTAGTGTTGGTTACACATTGAGTCTATTTGACTCACCCATTTGTGGGACTATTTTTGGTGTTTAACGATAATGGACCGAGTTCGGTAGAATCTTAGGGATGGCCATGCACAAGAAGAAATTTCTGACTTGGACTTTTGTTTTATTTTAAGTATTTTGAATTTAAATTTTGGGAATTATTTGATGTAATAAGGCCTTAGTAGGGATATTTTATTACATTTTTATTGTTAAGCTTACAATTTTTATCAATTAAAGATTAAGTAAATCTATTTTCATACAAAGCCCAAACGTTTTGTCACCTAAAGTAAAGGATTTTAATAATGAATTAAACTTGTTTTCAACTCAAGCCCAACCCAAAACAACCTTTCTTCCAAAACACACAAGTTTTTCTAAGTAACAAAAGAATTTGAAGCAGTTTACAGGGAACATACCAGATCCGATCAAGGCTCGTGGGCCGGGTTTGGGTGTTTCAGTTTGGTATCAGAGCCCAGTTTTAAACTCTTGGCCTTGGGTTTAAGGCCCAAAATGTTTTCAAAGTTAGGCCCAAAAAGAATTTTTGGGAATTAAGTAGGTTTTTCTAGCATGGCCCATTAAGTCTCAGGCCAAGTCTACTGTAAGTACTACGATCTTTGTGTGAGTTATATTATGATTTGTAGAAGGGTAGAAATGGAGCGTAGAATAGAGACTAAGTACTTGAACCCTAGGGCTAGTGTACCCCAACAAAAACATAAGACTTAAATGCCTACTAAACAAACACGTGGTTAAGTCATTTGAGTTAGGGTGTGGTAACCATGGTGCGCATGTCTAGGATTGGTTTCGGTGGGAGCTTGGTGCTTAGCAGGTCCTAGTGACTCACCTCCTCTCCACTCGAATCCTACCTAGTGTGTAGCCTCGGTTCACCCTAACCAAGAGGACTTATACACTGCTAAACCCCAACTAAAACCCGAAAGGGACTAATATTTTATGGAAACCCTAGTTTTAAAATTTCTAAATTACCCTCTTGATTTGAAAAGATTATTTTATAAATTTTTCTGAAATATTTCTGATTTACCAAATTTACTAAAATACCCCTAGTGGTAAAATTATAAAAATACCCTTGGTTTATGAAATTTATAAATACCCACAGTTCTTATCAAAATTTCACTACTTTGCTTAAAGGAACCCTAAATTTATGAAATATCAAAATACCTTGATTATGAAAAAAATTATTACTTAAATTACCCTACCCTACAAATTACCGAAATACCCCCAAGTTACAAAATTACCAGAACGACCCCTGATTTTCAAAATTTTTGCAACAGCACCAATTTGGAAAATAAATTCTCAAAAAGAACCCTCAAGTTTTGCAAACTTTGAAATACCCTTTATTTATTAAGATTTATAAATTACCCTAGTTTATTACCGAAATACCCCTGTAATTTCAAAATTTTTGAAATACCCCCGAGATTTTAAAAATTACCAAAATACCCTTATTGACAAAATCACCAAGGAACCTTATTTCAACAAATTATGAAAATACCCTATAGGGCAAATTACAAAAATACCCACAGGTAGTGGAAAACAACAACAATGAAAACTACAACATTTCTCGAATGAGCGAAAGTTCATAATTGATTGATGGATGTATGAATGTAAAGGCTGTGTGCATGTATGAATCTGAAAGAACCACTTTTAAAATTCTTTCCATAAAACTTCTTCGCGTTAATCGGTGAAACAAATTTTTTTAATACATAAAACTTCTTAATCGATTAAATCATGACGTTAGAAATGAGTTCGAGGGGCGTGAACTTAGAGATTGTGCTGGAAAGTATGATGGTTCTATTAAGATCAGAAAGGAGCGTAAGCATAGTGCGGTGAGAAGGATTGTCGATTGTTAGTAAGTAATTTTGAGGACGAAATTATTTTTAAGGAGGGTAGAACTGTAACATCCTAGATTAGGGGTTATGCGTTTGTGCATAATTCATGAGTAGTAGGTTTTGGCAGTGTTTGGAAATAAATTAAGGGTTTTTAAAATCCTAGGATGGAAGAAAGCTTTGGACAATTATTGGTTTTAAGTTAAAAATAAGAAGTGATGTGGAAAGGTGGCAAGGGACGCCACCTAAGGTGCAAGGGTTATGGCATCAAGTGAAGTACTTTGAGGGAAGAGGTTCGAATCCCATTGTGTGCATTTTTGCTTAATTTTATGAAATAGCATGTTTATTGTGATATGTGGTGTGCATTTTTAGAACCTTGGAAATGTATGGAAATGTATGGAAATGTAAGGAAATGTATGGAAATGTAAGGAAATGTATAGAAATATATGGAAATGTAAGAAATGTATGGAAATGAAATGTATGGAAATGTAAGGAAATGTATGGAAATGTATGGAAATGTAAGGAAATGTATGGAAATATATGGAAATGTAAGGAAATGTATGGAAATGTAAGGAAGTGTATGGAAATGCTAAGTTAAAAGAGGAAAGTGAACATTTATGGAAACTAGGAAATGATTTAGAAATGATTCAAAAGAGGAAAGTGAACATTTATGGAAACTAGGAAAATGATTTAGAAATGATTCAAAAGAGGAAAGTGAACATTTCGAAACTAGAAATGTAAGGAAATGTCAAGTTTAAAAAGCCAAACGAAAATTTTGGAAACTTAGAAATGACTTGAAATGTCGAGTTTTAAAGTTTAAAGAGGAAATTAAGGCAAGGTGGCCTTAAGAGAAAAAGTATGTGAAATTTGACACACAATTGGGCTTGGAAAAGTGGCTTGGAGATGCCACTTGGGCCTCTGAAATGGCGCCACATGCAAGTGTATTTGGGCGAGGATCGAGTCACTTAGGAAGCAAATGAAAGAAGTTTTATTATGCTACAAAGAGCAAAGAGGTGGACGGCATGTGGGCTCTTAAAAGAGGAGTTTTATTTCCTTTAGAATTTGACTAATTAGGAGATAATTGTTGGATTAATTCTTTTGATAAAGTGATAATTATCACATAGGAAGAGTGGTGGCCAATTAGGGGACTCTAGCCTAGTAATTTCAGCTATAAAAGGGAAAGAAGGCCATTCATTCATTCACTCTTCCTTCTTGAATTTCTTAAGCATATTCTCCTCTCTCTGCAGAAATTCCTCTGTTTTATTCTTCCTTCTCTTTTCTTCCTAATCCTCCAAAAGCCGAAAGTTGTGAGAGCATCATTTAGCCATAGTAGAATCTCTCGAAGGTTGAAGTGAAGGTGCAATCGATTCCTTCAAATAAGGGTAAGATCCAAGTTTAGTTTCCATTCTTTTATATTTTAGACTTATCGAAACTTAGGGACTAATTTCGATTATTAATCTTAGCCGAATCATGGAAGGAGAAGTTCTTTTCAGAAGGTACACCATAGGTAGCGTGTTCCTAGTTATTCGGTGAATTTTGGGATTTAAGATCTTTAAGGTAAGTGACTATGAATATTCGGCCAAGACCCTATTTTAGTAGTAGATCTATTATTATGTCTTTTAAACCGAAAAACTAACCGATTCAAGGAATCTAGTGATTGGTGATTTCAAAGGAGTAGAATACAAGTTTTGGATTTGATTAATCATCTAGCGACAACAAGGTAAGTTTTAGAATACAAATCCTACTAGGATTTGGTTTTATAATCGAATAGGCTTTATGCTAATATATTAAGGTTGGTAGAAGTAGGAATTGAGATCTAAGGCATTAGATCAAGCTTTTGGGATTTAAGTGAATCGCTAAGCAAATCAGGTGTGTACCCTACTCTAAGTTTTAATATGTTCATGGCTATGTTTTAAATTAAATGTGTTAATATGAAAGTGTAAGAATATGGCTAAGGTACCGTGTGTACCCCCCACTAATATTAATAGATTTATGGCTTAAACTTGATATATGTGTTAATATGAAAGTCTAAGAATGTGGCTAAAGCACCATGTTATGGTACAAAGTACTCAGGTACGTTTCCCTACTCCCACTAGGATTATGATATATGTTATACTTAACATGTGAAAAGTGACATGAATGTGAATTTAAGTATGATATGCATGATATGAATAATATGGGGCATTCGGGTTATTTGAGAAAGGGAAGTGAATGTGATGACTTGGTCTCACTATCTCAATGTGGTGACTTGGTCACATTATCTCGAATGTGGTGACTTGGTCACATTATCGAATGTGGTAACCGGTTACATTATCCGAATGTGGTGTCTCATGACACAATTATCGAGTGGCTATGCCACGAATTTTATATAGGCGATGAGTATGTCGACGGCAATGATCGCCTTCGATGGTGTGTAGCGGATGGAGGGTTGACTTAGTAGTCCCCACGGTGTGCAGGATGGTACGGGTGGAGTGTAGCGGATGGCTAACTAGGTTTGGGTTCGGGATTGCATCATTATTTTTACCTGTCATATGAACATGTATGTGATATGATAATGCATGCCTGAAATGTTAATTCTTAGTGTTGGTTACACATTGAGTCTATTTGACTCACCCATTGTGGGACTATTTTCGGTGTGATTTGACAATAATGGACCGAGCTCGGCGAGAATCTTAGGGATGGCCATGCACGAAGAAATTTCTGACTTGGACTTTTATTTTATTTTAAGTATTTTGAATTTAAATTTTGGGAATTATTTGATGTAATAAGGCCTTAGTAGGAATATTTTATTACATTTTTTATTGTTAAGCTTACAATTTTTATCAATTAAAGATTAAGTAAATCTATTTTCATACAAAGCCCAAACATTTTGTCACCTAAAGTAAAGGATTTTAATAATGAATTAAACTTGTTTTCAACTCAAGCCCAACCCAAAACAACCTTTCTTCCAAAACACACAAGTTTTTCCTAAGTAACAAAAGAATTTGAAACAGTTTACACTGGGGAACATACCAGATCCGATCAAGGCTCGTGGGCCGGGTTTGGGGTGTTTCAGTTTGGTATCAGAGCCCAGTTTTAAACTCTCGGCCTTGGGTTTAAGGCCCAAAATGTTTTCAAAGTTAGGCCCAAAAAGAATTTTTGCGAATTAAGTAGGTTTTTCTGGCATGGCCCACTATGTCTCCGACTCGAAGTCCACCAGGTAAGTACTCTGATCCTTTGTGTGATTTATATTATGATTTGCAGAAGGGTAGAAATGGAACGTAGAATAGAGATTAAGTACTTGAACCCTAGGGCTAATGTACCCCAACAAAAACATAAGACTTAAATGCCTACTAAACAAACCTATGGTTAAGTCATTTGAGTTAGGTGTGGTAACCATGTGCATGTCTAGGATTGGTTTGGTGAGAGCTTGGTATTTAAGCGGTCCTAGTGACTCACCTCCTCTCCACTCTAATCCTACAGTGCGTAGCCTCGGTTCACCCTAACCAAGAGGACTTATACAATGCTAAACCCCTAACTAAAACCCGAAAGGGACTAGCCAGTATTTTTATGGGAACCCTAGTTTTAAAATTTTTAAATTACCCTCTTGATTTGAAAAGATTATTTTATAAATTTTTTCGAAATATTTCGATTTACCAAATTTACTAAAATACCCCTAGTGGTAAAATTACAAAAATGCCCTTGGTTTATGAAATTTCTAAATACCTACAGTTCATATCAAAATTTCACTACTTTGCTTAAAGGAACCCTAAATTTACGAAATATCAAAATACCTTGATTATGAAAAAAATTATTACGAAACTACCCTACACTACAAATTACAAAATACCCCAAGTTACAAAATTACGAGCGACCCACGATTTTCAAAATTTTTGCAACAAAGACCAATTTGGAAAACAAATTCTCAAAAAGAACCCTCAAGTTTTGCAAATTTTGAAATACCCTTGATTTATTAAGATTTGTAAATTACCCTGGTTTATTACTAAAATACCCCTGTAATTTTAAAATTTCTGAAATACCCCTGGAATTTCAAAAATTACCAAAATACCCTAATTGACAAAATCACCAAGGAACCTTATTTCAACAAATTACGAAAATACCCCTATAGGGCAAATTACGAAAATACCCCTGGGTAGTGGAAAAACAACAACAATGAAAACTACAACATTTCTCGAATGAGCGAAAGTTCATAGTTGATTAATAGATGTATGAATGTAAAGGCGTGTGCATGTATGAATACGAAAGAACCACTTCTAAAAATTCTTTCCATAAAACTTCTTCGCAGTTAATCGGTGAAACAAAATTTTTTAATACATAAAACTTCTTAATCGATTAAATCGCATAGCGTTAAAAATGAGTTCGAGGGACGTGAACTTAGAGATTGTGCTGGAAAGTATGATGGTTCTATTAAGATCGAGTCTTGGCGTAAGCATAGTCTTGGTGAGAAGGATTGAACGATTGTTAGTGAGTAATTTTGAGGACGAAATTATTTTTAAGGAGGGTAGAAGCGTAACATCCTAGATTAGGGGTTATGCATTTGTGCATAATTCACGAGTAGTAGGTTTTGGCGGTGTTTGGAAATGAATTAAGGGTTTTAAAATCCTAGGATGGAAGAGAACACTTTGGATAATTATTGGTTTTAAGTTAAAAACAAGAAGTGATGTTGAAAGGTGGCAAGGACGCCACCTAAGGTGCAAGGTTATGGCATCAAGTGAAGTACTTTGAGGAAGATGTTGAATCCCTTGTGTGCATTTTGCTTAATTTTATGAAATAGCATGTTTATTGTGATATGTGGTGTGCATTTTAGAACCTGGAAATGTATGGAAATGTATGGAAATGTATGGAAATGTATGGAAATGGAAATGTATGGAAATGTAAGGAAATGTATGGAAATATATGGAAATGTAAAGAAATGTATGGAAATGTAAGGAAATGTATGGAAATGTAAGGAAATGTATGGAAATGTATGGAAATGTAAGGAAATGTATGGAAATATATGGAAATGTAAGGAAATGTATGGAAATGTAAGGAAATGTATGGAAATGCTAAGTTAAAAAAGGAAAGTGAACATCTATGGAAACTAGGAAATGATTTAGAAATGATTCAAGAGAGGAAAGTGAACATTTATGGAAACTAAGAAAATGATTTAGAAATGATTCAAAGAGGAAAGTGAACATTTATGGAAGCGGGAAAATGATTTAGAAATGATTCAAAGAGGAAAGTGAACATTTCTTGAAACTAGGAAATGTAAGGAAATGTCAAGTTTAAAGAGCCAAGCGAAAATTTTTGGAAACTTAGAAATGACTTAGAAATGTCGAGTTTTAAAGTTTAAAAGAGGAAATTAAGGCAATGTGGCCTTAAGAGAAAAGTATGTGAAATTTGACACACAATTGGGCTTGGAAAAGTGGCTTGGAGATGCCACTTAGGGCCTCTGAAATGGCGCCACATGCAAGTGTATTTGGGCCAGGATCGAGTCACTTAGGAAGCAAATAAAAGAACTTTTATTTTGCTACAAAAAAGAGAGAGGTGGACGGCATGTGGGCTCTTAAAGAGGAGTTTTATTTCCTTTAGAATTTTGGCTAATTAGGAGATAATTGTTGGATTAATTCTTTTGATAAAGTGATAATTATCACATAGGAAGAGTGGTGGCCAAGTAGGGACTCTAGCCTAGTAATTTTGGCTATAAAGGGAAAGAAGGCCACTCATTCATTCATTCACTCTTCCTTTGCGAATTTCTTAAGCGATTCTCCTCTCTCTCGAAATTCCTACAATTTTATTCTTCCTTCTCTTTTCTTCCTAATCCTCCAAAAGCCGAAAGTTGTGAGAGCATCATTTAGCCATAGCCAGAATCTCGAAGGTTGAAGTGAAGGTGCAATCGATTCCTTCAAATAAGGGTAAGATCCAAGTTTAGTTTCCATTCTTTTATATTTTAGACTTATCGAAATTTAGGGACTAATTTTGATTATTAATCTTGGCGAATCATGGAAGGAGAAGTTCTTTTCCCGAAGGTACACCATAGGCCGCGTGTTCCATAGTTATTCGGTGAATTTCGGGATTTAAGATCCTTAAGGTAAGTGACTATGAATATTCGGCCAAGACCCTATTTTAGTAGTAGTTCTATTATTATGTGTTTTAAACCAAAAAACTAACCGATTCAAGGAATCTAGTGATTGGCCGATTTCAAAGGACCGGGATTTGATTAATCATCTAAACGACAACAAGGTAAGTTTTAAGAATACAAATCCTACTAGGATTTGGTTTTATAGCCGAATAGGCTTTATGCTAATATATTAAGGTTGGCCGAATGTAGGAATTGAGATCTAAGGCATTAGATCAAGCTTTTCGGGATTTAAGTGAATCGCTAAGCAAATCAGGTGTGTACCCTACTCTAAGTTTTAATATGTTCATGGCTATGTTTTAAATTAAATGTGTTAATATGAAAGTGTAAGAATATGGCTAAGGTACCGTGTGTACCTACACTAATCTTAATAGATTTATGGCTTAAACTTGATATATGTGTTAATATGAAAGTCTAAGAATGTGGCTAAAGTACCATGTTATGGTACAAAGTACTGTGTATGTTTTCCTACTCCTACTAGGATTACGAAATATGTTATACTTAACATGTGAAAAGTGACATGAATGTGAATTTAAGTATGATATGCATGATATGAATAATATGGGGCATTCGGGTTATTTGAGAAAGGGAAGTGGATGTGATGACTTGGTCTCACTATCCGAATGTGGTGACTTGGTCACATTATCCGAATGTGGTGACTTGGTCACATTATCGAATGTGGTAACCCGGTTACATTATCGAATGTGGTGTCTCATGACACAATTATCGAGTGGCTATGCCACGAATTTTATATAGGCGATGAGCACGTCATTGCAATGACGCCTTCGATGGTGTGTAGCGGATGGAGGGTTGACTTAGTAGTCTCCACGGTGTGCGAGGATGGTACGGTGGAGTGTAGCGGATGGCTAACTAGGTTTGGGTTGGGATTGCATCATTATTTTTACATCATATGAACATATATGTGATATGATAATGCATGCACGAAATGTTAATTCTTAGTGTTGGTTACACATTGAGTCTATTTGACTCACCCATTGTGGGACTATTTTCGGTGTGATAACAATAATGGACCGGGTTCGCGAGAATCTTAGGGATGGCCATGCACAAACAAGAAATTTACGACTTGGACTTTTATTTTATTTTAAGTATTTTGAATTTAAAGTTTGGGAATTATTTGATGTAATAAGGCCTTAGTAGGAATATTTTATTTTGTTTTTATTGTTAAGCTTACGAATTTTTATCAATTAAAGATTAAGTAAATCTATTTTCATACAAAGCCCAAACGTTTTGTCACCTAAAGTAAAGGATTTTAATAATGAATTAAACTTGTTTTCAACTCAAGCCCAACCCAAAACAACCTTTCTTCCAAAACACACAAGTTTTTCCTAAGTAACAAAAGAATTTGAAACGATTTACACCGGGAAACATACCAGATCCGGTCAAGGCTCATGGGCCGGGTTTGGGGTGTTTCATCTATGTTCGCATATAACAAAACCAACTTCATAAAATTTCCTCTTTATAATAATAAATTAATCACATATGTAATTATGATAACTTATACATGTTCAGATCTATTATTGTAACTTATACAAACATATATGTATGGTACGCATATTTTCCATAAATTCAAAAGTCAAATCTTAAACATTTAAAACACAGGCAACATCTCTTTAAATGCCCAAGTCCATAATTACTTCAATGAAATTCCATTTACAAAGACACCACACCTATCATATACATAAATCGACTCGTTCACCACCTTGCTTACGAGACATAGCAACCAAATGTTAACTATAATTAAACCATAGCAGAATTGATAAAACAAACACTCTTAACACTTGATTTAAGAACTCATAATAACCACGCTAAATTTTAATGATCCAATTCAAATCATTTTCGTATGACTAAGATACATAAACATACATTCGAAAGATATATATACATATATCAAGGCTAATCCCATTCTTAATAAATTCCTACCTATGTCCATTTCCAACAGTTAACAAAATTTACACCTAATGACCTCACGATAATCATTCGTGCACAAACATACCTATTCAGCATGAAACATATATATATATATATATATATATCATCCTCATTCATTTTCCAAACAAAACATACACGCATATCACATCAAGGATAGATTTATACCATCGAACATTAACATTAAGAACTAGCCACTTTCGCATGGCTTTTATACATTATCATAATATCATTCAAAAACTTAGCTAGCCTATACATGCCTTTGATTCAAAAACCAAGTATATATATGTACCAAAAAGGGATTGATAGTGTGGTTGATTCCTCTGACGATCCTTAGAGCCCGTAGGTTGAACGAAATCTATAAAACAGAGGAAAAATGTCACACAAGTAAGCTCACTAGCTTAGTAAGTCTTAAGCAACAAGATTAGAACCTATGGTTATTGATATAATTATGAATTCATAACTAATATTGAAACGTTCTTATAAAAGCTTACAGAAATTAATATAGTCCTTAACGCCGAATATATATATTTCACCCAATCACCTTTAATACGCAACTCATCAAATCCATGCAAAGTTTTAATACAATTTCTACCTCTATTTGAATTGACTTCAAATGCCATGTACATAACAACCACATAATTTCCATCGATTAACTATGCAAACATACTCAAAATCCTCACATATTACACTTAACTGAATGGCCGAATCTCAATAATACAACCAAGATTATATACCAATATATATATATATAAAACACTTTGTTAATTAGATCATATACACATATCATAATCATGCAAAATGTTTTCCTTATACAATATTTTACCAACACCAAATAGTGGTAGAACAACTTACCTCATTTCTCACAACTATAAAACTTACACGTACCTGGACATTTAGTTTCTTTAAGTAAATAATTTCCACCTTGTCGATGGTCTACGAATTCTTTCATTTAATATAAATCACCGGCATTAAGCCTACTAGGCACGAAGCTTAGAATATATCACCAAGCACTAAGCTTGCTAGGCACGAAGCCGAATATATCACCTAAGACTAAGCTCGCTAGGCACGAAGCTTAGAATATGTCACCCAAGACTAAGCACGCTAGGCATAAAGCCTAATATACAACACCGGCACAAAGCCTAATATATTTATCAACTCAATTCATCAATTCACATTTCTCAACACATACATTACTATCCAATCGTATTCACACAATCAATTCATCTGTCATGTCAAGTATACTAATTCACCTTGTATTCAAAAACATATATTCATTCCAAAGTTAAACATTCACATTCGGCTATCTCATACTATTTACCCAAATTAATCACATAATTTGATTTCATACATTCTTAATTATCAACTTAACGAACTTTAACTTAAGAACACACCTCCACTGTCGACTGATTACGTAGGCCAGCTATTCGATAATTTTCGTCTTTCCCCGATCCAAATCCGTTTTTCTTTGTTCTTGATCTAAACACATAAAAATTTAGTTCATTCAAGTACATTTCATCTCAATTTAGTCGCTAAGCACATAAATATGAAAATTACCATTTTCCCCCTACTATTTCACATTTTTACAATTTAGTCCTATTTGCATAAAACACAAAATACACAAAATTTCTCAATACTACTTAAGGGCCGAATATGTATAGGGACTATACAAGTCCATTTCTTTCCTTTATTTCGCAATTAAGCCCCTCTAAAATTTTATTTTTTTACAATTTAACCCAAATACTCAAATTTACCAAATATTCAAAGACAAAACATATTAATCTTTAACATATCTATAATTCAAAGTCATCAAACATCACAACCTACATGAATCCATCAATGGTCGAATATCAAATGTACATAAATCTCAAAAATTTTAGCATGGGTGGGATAATATACTAAGCAACGATCTCAAAAACGTAAAATAAACAAAACCAAAGTCAAACTAACCTTCAATTTGAGCTTCTAAATGCTGAAATTTCAAAGAAACAAACCCTTTCTTCTTTCATTAACATTCGGCCAAGGAGAAAGCCAAAAAAGATGATGGCTTATTTTTTGATATTTTAGTATATATTAACTTATTAAACTAATTTCTAATATAACCTTTTAATAATAATAAAACTAACTTATAAAATAAGGGTAATTTAGTCCTATGCCATCCACTATCTTGAATAATGGGCTAATTACCCTTTTAGGACTTCCATTTATAAAGCCACAATCAATTTGGTATATTTCACTATAGTTTGCAACTTTTACCTTTTATGCGATTAAGTCCTTTTTCTAAATTAAACACACTAACGATAAAATTTTTCTACGAGACTTTCACACACATTAATTCACATATAATAAACACAAAATAAAATATTAAAATATTTCTCGAACTCAGATTCGTGGTTTCGAAACCACCATTTCGATTAGGGTCAAATTCAGTCTGTTACAACTCTCCCCCCTTAAGGATTTTCGTCCCCAAAAATCTTACCGTTAAACAACGTTGGATATTGTTGCCTCATTGAATCCTCAGGCTCCCACGTAGCCTCTTCAACTCTGTGCCGATTCCATAGAACTTTTACTAATGGAATTCTTTTGTTTCTTAACTCTTTCATTTCCCGAGCTAAAATACGGATCAGTTCTTCCTCATACGTCATATCGGGTTGGATTTCAATCTCAGATGGAGCAATCACATGTGACGGATCTGATCTGTATCTACGAAGCATTGAAATGTGAAATACATCGTGTATCTTTTCTAATTTAGAGGGTAACTTCAATCTATAAGCAACAGGCCCAATACGTTCGATGATTTCATACGGTCCGATAAATCTTAGGCTCAGTTTGCCCTTCCGACCAAAACGAAGTACTTTCTTCCACGGAGATACTTTCAAGAATACCCGATCTCCAACTTGAAATTCTATATCTTTACGTTTTAAATCAACATAAGACTTTTGACGATTTGATGCAGCTTTCAAACTATCTTTGATTACAGCCACTTTCTGTTCAGTCTCTTTAATCAAATCAACCCCTTGTATCTTATTGTCACTGAGCTCGGTCCAGTACAAAGGCGTACGAAACTTGCGGCCATATAGAGCTTCATAGGGTGCCATTTTGATACTTGATTGAAAGCTATTATTATAGGCAAATTCAATCAAAGGTAAGTACTTTTCCCACGTACCTTCAAACTCGAGAACGCAACATCTCAACATGTCCTCAAGTGTTTGAATGGTTCGCTCAGATTGACCATCTGTCTGCGGGTGAAAGGCGGTGCTAAAATTAAGTTTAGTACCTAAAGCATCCTGTAACTTCTTCCACAATCGCGATGTGAATCTCGGGTCTCTGTCTAAGATAATAGAACTCGACACACCATGTAATCTCACGATTTGAGATATATACAACTCAGCAAGTTTTCAAGTGAAAAATCCATACGAACCGGTACAAAATGAGCTGATTTGGTCAGTCTATCTACTATAACCTAGACTGCATCTTTCTTGCTCGGTGTCATAGGCAAACTAGATACAAAATCCATAGTGATTCTATCCCATTTCCATTCAGGTATCATGATCGGTTGAAGCAACCCAGAAGGCACTTGATGCTCGGCTTTTACTTGCTGACAGATTAAGCACTTTGAAACAAATTCAGATATATCTCATTTCATGCTAGGCCACCAATAGAACTGTTTCAAATCATTATACATTTTCGTGCTACCCAGATGTATCGATAATCGACTATCATGAGCCTCGCTCAAAATTATCTGAATCAAGTCCACATTCTTCGGAACACATATTCGGCCTTTGAAATTCAAACAATCATTGGCATCAATTTGAAACTCTGACTCTGCATTATTTTCACATTGAACTTGTCTACCAACCAAGTCTTTGTCAATTCTTTGCGCATCAAAAATTTGTTGAATGAACATCGGTCTTGCTTTTAACTCGGCTATGATCGAACCATCACCAGACATAACCATCTGTGCGTTCATCGCACGAAGAGCAAATAATGATTTTTGACTTAACGCATCTGCAACAATATTGGCTTTTCCCGGATAGTAGTCAATCACCAACTCATAGTCTTTCAACAATTCTAACCATCTGCGTTGTCTCAAGTTCAGATCTTTCTGAGTCATCAAATACTTTAGACTTTTATGATCCGAATAAATGTGACATTTCTCGCCGAATAAATAATGACACCAAATTTTCAATGCGAAAACAATAGCTACTAATTTCAGACCGCGAGTCAGATAATTTCTTTTGTGCGGCTTCAATTGTCTCGAAGCTTAGGCTATAACTTTGCCTTCCTGCATCAAAACGCAACCCAACCCATTCAAAGAAGCATCACTAAAAATGACAAATTCTTTACCCGATTCAGGCTGAGTTAACATTGGAGCTTCGGTCAAAAGAGCTTTCAGCTATTCAAAACTTTTCTGACACTTTTCCGACCACTCAAACTTGACATCTTTCTGTAGTAGCCTTGTCAAAGGTGTAGCTATCACAGAAAAACCTTTTTCAAACCGTCTGTAGTATCCCGCAAGGCCTAGAAAGCTTCGAATCTTGAAAACATTCTTTGGTGGTTTCCAATCGAGTGTAGCTGCTATTTTGTTTGAATCCACCCGAATACCTGATGCTGAAACAACATGACCCAAGAAGCTGACTTCATTCATCCAGAACTCACACTTACTAAACTTTGCATACAACTGTTGATCTCGCAAAGTTTGTAGCACTAATCTCAAATGCTCGGCATGCTCGGGTTCATCTTTGGAGTAGATTAGTATATCATCAATAAACACTACTACAAACTGATCCAAAACTATCTGAAGACCCGATTCATTAAATCCATAAAATAGAGGTGCATTAGTGAGTCCAAAAGGCATAACCGAAACTCAAAATGTCGTACCTCGCCCGAATGCGTCTTTGGCACATCTGTATCTCTGACTCACAACTGATAATAACCCGATCTCAAATCTATCTTCGAAAATACTGAAGCCCCTTTCAACTGATCAAACAAATCATCAATCCGAGGTAGCGGGTACTTATTCTTTATAGTTACCTTATTCAGTTGCCGATAATCAATACACATTCGCATCGTTCCATCTTTCTTCTTCACAAAAAGAACTAGTGCACCCCAAGGAGAGAAACTCGATCGTGCAAAACCCCTATCTGTTAACTCTTGCAACTGTGCTTTCAACTCTTTTAACTCAGTAGGTGCCATCCGATACGGAGCTATCGAGATTGGAGTCATTCCTGGTGCTAATTCAATGCCGAACTCAATCTCTCGTATTGGTGGTAAACCTGGTAGTTCTTCAGGAAACACATTTGGGTATTCACACACAACCGGTATAGATTCAATATGCTTTTCAGACATTTTATTATCCAGTACATAGGCCAAATAAGCTTCGCACCCTTTTCTCACATACTTTCGGGCTAACATCGTGGATATTACTGTAGGAAACCTACTTAAATCACTGGATTCAATTCTGATGATCTCACCGTTCTAACATCTCAAATCAATAAGCTTTCTTTTGCAATTCACCACTGCATCATGTGAAGTTAACCAGTCCATTCCCAAAATTATATCGAACTCATCGAAGGGCAACAACATTAAATCAGCTGGGAAGCAAGAATCCCGAACCATCAACGGGCAACCTCTACACACTTTATTAACAAGTACATATCTACCCAAAGGGTTGGACACACGAATCACAAACTCAGTAGACTCAACTGGCAGAGTCTTACCGAATACTAGAGTTTCACACACATGTGAATGAGTCGAACCAAGATCAATCAATGCAATCACAGTAGTATCATAAAGGGTGAAAGTACCGGTAATGACATCGGGGGAGGAAGCATCCTCTCGCTCGTGTTGCATAAGCTCTAGTTGGAGCTCTAGCCTCGATCGATTGCGGTGTCCTTCGTCCTCTCTCGACCGCCACCTACATTGCACGAATGTCCGAGTGGTCTACCCGTCTTGAGTGCAATCGCTTGGTCTAGTGTTCTGAGTTGCATTTTGCTCGGCTAACATCGGGCACTCTCGAATAAAATGATCCGACGATCCACATTTAAAGCAGGACCGATCACAAACTCTATAACTCCCAGGATGGCATTTCCCATAATGTTTACACTCGGCCCGGTTCTTTGGAACATTATCGACACTAGCTATCGACGTGGCTCGGGATCTCACCGGAGGTCGATCACGTCTAGGCAAGTCTGAAGTGGCTTTATGTCGATCGGGTCATCTCGAACTTCTTATGCATGTAATGGAAAATTTTACTCGATGATCTTTTTCGAGTGTCTCTAGCTTTTACTTGACTTTTCTTTTCTCCTTTCCGAGCTCTTGACTTTACAAGCTTGCTCGACTAATGTCACAAACTCTTTGATTTCAAGAATGCCAACAAGAAACTTTATGTCTTCATTCAGGCCATCTTCAAATCTTTTACACATAATGGCTTCGGTAGATATACACTCCCGAGCGTAACGGCTCAATCTGACAAACTTTCTCTCATATTCCATCACAGTTATGCGACCTTGTTTTAATTCCAGAAATTCTTTCCATTTCTGATCGATGAATCTCTGAATTTGGAAGAAGTCCCAAGTTACTTTTTCTTTCAGAACTACGGATACCAGTGTGTTCCACCAGCGATAGGCAGTGTCCCAAAGTAGAGATATAGCACACTTTAGGCATTCATCTGGAGTGCAAGATAACTCATCGAGTACCCGAATAGTGTTATCAAGCCACATCTTGGCTCGCTCTGCATCATCATCATCATTGGCCTTGAATTCCTCGGTGCCATATTTCTTAATTTTATCAACGGAAGGCCTGTTAGATCTTATCGGATCTATCATCGAAGTCTTTGAAGGTACCGGAGTTGGATTATTCGGGGTGGAGGTTGTTGTACAAACCGATTAGTCTCAATAAACTGGGTAAACCATTCATTCATCATCTGATAGAAGGCTTGTTTAGCATCCCCCTCATGGCTACCCGAAACTGGTCGAGAGTCTAATGGCGCTGATCCACGTGCGAGACCAGGCGCAACGCTCTCCACATCATCAGCTATGGCTCTATCGGGATCAGAATCCATTTACTATATAAAATACAATTGAAATTGTCAGAAGTCACCACACTATCATATATACAATTCAAAGGCATGTATAGCTAGACTTTTACGCACTACGATAGTCCTAGAATCGACTAAACCGTAGCTCTGATACCAATAAATGTAACACCCCTAACCCGTATCCGTCGCCAGATTTGGGTTATGAGGTATTACCTAAAACATGCACTTAAAATAGGCATTCGATCGGACATTCATTACTTCCATGTTTCAAATGAAATACATTAATACACTTATCTTATTCAAAATTTCAAACCTTAATACTCCCGAGTTAAAATCAAATACATGTCAATAATTATAAATGTTACAATCTTATAACACTTCATAATATATATATATCTATCAAATATATAAATACATTGCATGCATAAGACATACTATTTTCTATTTACGAATATTCACCTATCAAAGATCCAAATCTATGTTCGCATATAACAAAACCAACTTCACAAAATTTCCTCTTTATAATAATAAATTAATCACATATGTAATTATGATAACTTATACATGTTCGGATCTATTATTGTAACTTATACAAACATATATGTATGGTACGCATATTTCCCATAAATTCAAAAGTCAAATCTTAAACATTTAAAACACAGACAACATCTCTTTAAATGCCCAAGTCCATAATTACTTCAATGAAATTCCATTTACAAAGACACCACACCTATCATATACATAAATCAACTCGTTCACCACCTTGCTTACGAGACATAGCAACCAAATGTTAACTATAATTAAACCATAGCTGAATTGATAAAACAAACACTCTTAACACTTGATTTAAGAACTCATAATAACCACGCTAAATTTTAATGATCCAATTCAAATCATTTTCGTATGACTAATATACATAAACATACATTTGAAAGATATATATACATATATCAAGGCTAATCCCATTCTTAATAAATTCCTACCTATGTCCATTTCCAACAGTTAACAAAATTTACACCTAATGACCTCACGACAATCATTCATGCACAAACATACCTATTCAGCATGAAACATATATATATATATATATATATATCATCCTCATTCATTTTCCAAACAAAACATACACGCATATCACATCAAGGATAGATTTATACCACCGAACATTAACATTAAGAACTAGCCACTTTTGCATGGCTTTTATACATTATCACAATATCATTCGAAAACTTAGCTAGCCTATACATGCTTTTGATTCAAAAACCAAGTATATATATGTACCAAAAAGGGATTGATAGTGTGGTTGATTCCTCTGACGATCCTTAGAGCTCGTAGCTTGAACGAAATCTATAAAACAGAGGAAACATGTCACACAAGTAAGCTCACTAGCTTAGTAAGTCTTAAGCAACAAGATTAGAACCTATGGTTATTCATATAATTATGAATTCATAACTAATATTGAAACGTTCTTATAAAAGTTTATAGACATTAATATAGTCCCTCAACGTCGAATATATATATTTCACCCATATCACCTTTAATACGCAACTCATCAAATCCATGCAAAGTTTTAATACAATTTCTACCTCTATTTGAATTGACTTCAAATGCCATGTACGTAACAACCACATAATTTCCATCGATTAACTATGCAAACAAACTCAAAATCCTCACATATTACACTTAACTGAATGGCCAAATCTCAATAATACACCAAGATTATATACCAATATATATATAAAACACTTTGTTAATTAGATCATATACACATATCATAATCATGCAAAATGTTTTCCTTATACAATATTTTACCAACACCAAATAGTGGTAGAACAACTTACCTTATTTCTCACAACTATAAAACTTACACGTATCTGGACATTTAGTTTCTTTAAGTAAATAATTTCTACCTTGTCGATGGTCTATGAATTCTTTCATTTAATATAAATCACCTAAGATTAAGCTGCTAGGCACGGCTTCGAATATATCACCGCACTAAGCCTCGCTAGGCACGAAGCCCGAATATATCATCAGGCACTAAGCACGCTAGGCACGAAGCCCGAATATATCATCGGCACTAAGCACGCTAGGCACGAATCTCGAATATATCACCGCAGATTAAGCACCGCTAGGCACGAAGCCCGAATATGTCACCGGTAAGGCACTAAGCCTGCTAGGCATAAAGCCTGATATACAACACCGGCACAAAGCCTGATATATTTATCAACTCAATTCATCAATTCACATTTCTCAACACATACATTACTATCCAATCGTATTCACACAATCAATTCATCTGTCATGTCAAGTGTACTAATTCACCTTGTATTAAAAAACATATATTCATTCCAAAGTTAAACATTCACATTCGGCTATCTCATACTATTTACCCAAATTAATCACATAATTTGATTTCATACATTCTTAATTATCAACTTAACGAACTTTAACTTAAGAACTTACCTCGACTGTTGACTGATCACGTAGGCCGGCTATTCGATAATTTTCGTCTTTCCCGATCCAAATTCGTTTTTCTTTGTTCTTGATCTAAACACATAAAAATTTAGCTCATTCAAGTACATTTCATCTCAATTTAGTCGCTAAGCACATAAATATGCAAATTACCATATTACCCCTACTATTTCACATTTTTACAATTTAGTCCTATTTGCATAAAACACAAAATACACAAAATTTCTCAATACTACTTAAGGGCCGAATATGTATAGGGACTATACAAGTCCATTTATTTCATTTATTTTGCAATTAAGCCCTCTAAAATTTTATTTTTTTACAATTTAACCCAAATACTCAAATTTACCAAAAATTCAAAGACAAAACATATTAATCTTTAACATATCTATAATTTAAAGTCATCAAACATCACAACCTACATGAATCCATCAATGGCCGAATATCACATGTACATAAATCTCAAAAATTTTAGCATGGGTTGGATAATATACTAAGCAACGATCTCAAAAACGTAAAAATAAACAAAAACCAAAGTCAAACTAACCTTCAATTTGAGCTTCTAAATGCCGAAATTTCAAAGAAACAAACCCTTTCTTCTTTCATTAACATTCGGCCAAGGAGAAAGCCAAAAAAGATGATGGCTTATTTTGTGATATTTTAGTATATATTAACTTATTAAACTAATTACTAATATATAATAATAAAACTAACTTATAAAATAAGGGTAATTTAGTCCTATGTAGTCCACTATCTTGAATAATGGGCTAATTACCCTTTTAGGACTTCCATTTATAAAGCCACAATCAATTTGGTATATTTCACTATTGTTTGCAACTTTTACCTTTTATGCGATTAAGTCATTTTTCTAAATTAAACATACAAATGATAAAATTTTTCTACGAGACTTTCACATACATTAATTCACATATAATAAACACAAAATAAAATATTAAAATATTTCTTGGACTCAGATTTGTGGTCCCAAAACCGCCATTTTGATTAGGGTCAAATTCGGTCTGTTACATTTCGTCCCCGAAAATCTTACCAGAAGAAGTTGTTTTCAACTCTAATGAAACACTTTCACTAACTTCTCAGAATCAAAAATTGATTTAACCTCATATATCTCTTTCCAATAACCTTTGAAATTTAGCACACAGTGCCGGAGTATATCGTCAAAGATCTAAATTACTTTCTCAGGAACACATATACTTAGTTGATCTGTTAAATAAGAACTCGGTACATACTGAAACAATCATGCGGATTTTTCCAAATGATCAACATTCAAACAACACCATCCATTTTTGGGAAATAGGTAGTCCCGATACAAAATCTATAGTGACTCTATCTCATAGCACACTAGTGTTATCACTGACTGCAATAGTCCTGAATGCTCTTGATGTTCAGCTTGCTTGCTATCAAATAGACATCTGAACATAAATTCAAAAAATATTATGGTACATACTCAATCACCAGAACATCTACTTCCTATAACTGCACATTTTATTACTCTTGGATGAACAAACGTGCTACTATTGAGCCTTGGACAAAAACTTCTGCTCTGGATTCATTTGTACACAATTTTTATCTCAGAGCAATAACATCAATCATCAGGTCAGACCTAAAATTTAGAATCAAAAATTTGACTCATACTGTACTTGTAACATCCCAAAGTTGGGCCTAGTAGGATTGGGCCCATTGGGCCTTAGGCGTAGTAGCGGTTAAAATTTTGGGATTAAGAGAACAACTTTAGTGCAAGTCGGATCTAGTAAGTGAAGGATTTTGGAAGGTTAGGGGGCTTCTATGAAGTCCCGGGTTCAAACTTTGGCTTTAGGGAAATTTTGGTTTTAGGTGAAAAAAACCCTAGGAGTTAGTAGTAGGCTTTAAGAATATAATGTGGAAAAGATGACAAAACTGGAGTGTGTGGTGTAGTGGCAAAGTGACACCACATAAGAGACAATGGGGTGATGCCACAATGAAGGAAGGAGGTATAAGTCTTGGCTTTTGCATTTTGGTTTTCTTTTTAAAGGGACTCTAGAATTTTGCCATAGAGTTATAGTTAGTTGCACATGATTTTAGACACAAGAAGAGCTCGTGGCCTAGTGGTAAGTGGCGTGTTGAGCTATTGAAGGGAGCAAGAGTTCGAATCTCATGGAAAGCAAGGGAGTATTTATTTTGCATATTGGACGGCAAGAGTTTGAGTTGGATTTAAACTCTGCTAACTGAGGGATCCCACATCGAAAAAATAAAAAGAAGGAAGGTCAGAAGCTAGCTATATATAGAGTAGTGTGTACTTCTCTCTACTCTAGTTGTAGAGCGACAAATGCCGAAAAGTCAGTCACACGACAATGGTAGCCACACGAGCGTACGAGCGCACGTGTGGGAGCTTCGATGCGATAGTCGAGGCCACCATAAGTATTCTTGTAGGTTGAGGCTGCTTGGGCCATGATGGGCCAAGGTGGGCCTAATGTGTCTGTGGGCCCATATGAATAAATTGTATGACTGTGTAGTAGAAATTAGACTAGACTATGTGAATCTAATATCTGTGGCTAGATTTGGGTTAAATGGGCCACACGAGCGTGTGAGCCCATTTGGGCCAAAAATGGGCCTTAGGCCCAATTGCATCGTTTCGATAAGAAAAAGTATCTGTGTCACTCGAGGTGACAGTATGCCGTCGGAAAGGCCATTAAGTGTAAAATTATCGAAATACCCCTAATTTACAAAATTATCAAAATACCCCTAGTTTGAGAAATTATCGAAATACCACTGGTTTGATAAATTATCGAAATACCTTCAGTTTACAAAATTACCGAAATACCCCTAGTTTGCAAAATTATCGAAATACCCCTGATTTGTAAAAATGCTGAAATACCCTTGGTTTGTTAAATTATTGAAATATCCCCGATTTGCAAAATTACCGAAATACTCCCAGTTTGCAAAATTATCTAAATACCCCTAGTTTGTAAAATTATCGAAATACCCCTAGTTTGTGAAATTACCAAAATACCCCCGATTTGAAAAATTATCGAAATACCCTTGGTTTGTAAAATTAATGAAATACCCTCGATTTGTAAAATTATTAAAATACCCTTGGTTTGCAAAATTTGTAAAAATTACTGAAATACCTCTGGTTTGTGAAATTACTGAAATACCCCTGATTTGCAAAATTACTGAAATACCCCTAGTTTGTAAAATTACTGAAATACCCCTAGTTTGTGAAATTACTGAAATACCCTTAATTTGCAAAATTACCATTTTACCCCTACACGACAAAATGATCGTTGTACCCTCGTGGTAGTACTAGCGTTGTATGTATTAATTGTATGATTCATTATGTTTGAGATGCGTTGCTTACATGGATTGGTATGAGTAGAATTACCGAACTACCCCTATAGGGTGGAATTATCGAAATACCCTTATAGGGTAAAATGACTGATTTGCCCTTGTAGGTAAATGATCAACTTGTACAATGAGTTGTCTAATTTAATTATGGTTGTATGACTGATATGCTTTTATTACATGTTTAAATAATTGTTACTAAGCATGCCCATTTTGCATACACGTGTAATGATTGAGCATGACATACACGACATACTGCATGGGTGGGAATTATGGTACAGAGGAAGATTTGAGGATCGCATGGCCATATGGTATGGATCTAGGATCGTATGGCCGTATGGTATGGATCCACCGCAGGCTTTTAGCCACGAGCAAGCATGCTGGATCGATTATGTTACCGAGGGCTGTGTGCCATTAATATGGGCTTCCTGCCGTAATTATGGGCTTTGTGCCAATACTGAAGGCTTTGTGCTGTTATTATGGCTTTGTGCCAATCATATTTACCATGGCTATGTGCCTAACATATATATATTGATGACTCTATGTCAATATTTGAGGATCAAATGGTCATATATTATCGATCCGTCGGAGGGTTTAAGCCCAATGTATGTGATTAAGCAGCTTTGCTGCAACATTCGGTAGTACCGCAACCGGGCTACCCTTGGTGTGTAGCGGTGAGGGTTGATTGTAGAAATCTCCACTAGTGTGTTTCGCAGGAATGGGTAGTGTGTAGCGGATGAAAAAATTAGGTTGGGCTAGGTTTGCATCGCATTGCATACATTATCTGCTGTGACATATGATATGGGTTAAGATTCAACCGAGGCTATTTTGGGCTAAGGCCCAATTGCCACCATTATTGTAATGGGCTTCGGCCCGAATTGTTGTGATGCATGTTCTTACTGATGAGGGTTGTACACACTGAGTTTTCATAAACTCACCCCCTCTTTTTATTAAATGTTTCAGATAATTCCCAGCGATAGAGGATTGGGAGCTGTGGAGGACTCGGGGGTGGCTATACATCGGATATACTACTTGTGAACTTTAGTAATTTCGATTTTTACCTTATTTTAAGATTATTTATTTTGGGTTAATATTTTGTAATAACCATTGGTTTATTTTTTCTAAGTTTTCATTTATAACTGTTAAACTTATAAATACGGGGTTTTCCTAAAACATTAGCAATCGTTTTCTAAAATATCATGTTTATGCAACGATGCAAGTTTAACTTTCATAACAAAACAGTTTTTCAAAATAATAACAAATTTTAAATGGTCATTTTGCAAATAGCATTTTTCTCAAACAAATAGTGAACTCGGAGTCCAAAAATCCGATAAAACTTTTCTAAGCAATTGCTTAGCTTTTCAACTTCCTTCAATGTGACACGCCAGATTCGGGCCAAACTTCTAGGCCGTGTTTGGGGTGTTACAGTACTCATTTAGCTTACCATTCACTAACACATTTCTGAGCTTCTCAAACTCGCAAGGAAAGCATTGATTTAGTTTTTAACTTAGCTAGAATCAGACCATCATCAATAAGATTAGTCATGTAACCAGTACTCCCAAAATAAATAAAGAATTTTCAATTCAGGCATCTATAATTTTACTTTCTTTCCCAAAGGTTTATCAATAACTACTCACAGTCCTTTGTCATCTCAAAACCTTCACGTTGTCTTAAATTCAGATCTTTCTGCGGCATTGGATACTTAACCCTTTGGACCAGGAAGTACGTGACATTTCCCGTCTCGAACACACGAAGTCATGAAATTCACAACACAAACATAGAAGTGGCCATCTCTATATCACCGTTGAATAGTTCTCTTTTAATGTGACTTTAACCATCTGAAAATACAAACTATCACTTTACATTTTTGTACTAAAACATATTCCAATCTGTTCAATAGTACATCACTGACAAATCGCAAATTCTTTTCTCAATTCAGACTGAACTCAAAACCAATGCTTCAGTTAATAATATCTTCAACTATTTTCAACTTTGCTAACAGGCAACAGACCATTCAAACTTTCACAACTGTGATAACGTTCTCAATCGAAGCAGCTTTAACTCGTAAAAACATCATTCGTTTAAAGTAATCTAATAAGTATATCTCTATATCATACTTTCTAAAATATCAATTTTTCATCTCGACTGTCCGTCTTCATACTCGTGAATGCACAAAATTTATTCTCTTAGGTAAGGACATGCTTAAATACATATAACTCAAATCACATCTCAACAAATCAGTTCACTCTAATAAAAACAACTGAGTTGATTTCAACTATCGAATAATAACATATCAAAGTTCTCTTTTCTTTATGCTGAGAAAATAGCTCAAACACAAAATCTTTCAAAATTCTCTTAACATGCTAATCAAATATCTTTTCAATCGTATCAACTTGAGCAAACAAATATCTCGCTTGAACTAATCGACTTTATTCAAACTTGTTATACCCTTGTCGATGCAATTTCTTCCACGAAATTTAGAGAAACCCTGATACCAAAATCACCACATTCCTCTTATTGAATCCAGAAATAAAATCATACTAAACATAGCCATCACAGACCAAAGAACATACTTTAAAGATGAGCCATGTCCAATTATTTACTGATAAACCATAATATACACATATTTTAATTCCATATTTAGCATACTTTTGGATGATTTATTCCCTGAATTGTGGAACTTGGTGCTCCTAATCTTTTAATTTCATGTTTTATACTTAGGAGAGCACCAGAGGATGAAAATAACGAGAAACAAGCTGAAAACGGAGAAAATGGGCCAAAGTACGAATCCACACGGCATGGACCCCGAGTCACATGGCCGTGCCTCTTTAGCAGGACCAACTACGGCCAATAACTTGAATTACATGGGCGTGGCACACAGATGTGTCCCTGCCGTAGCAAAGAAGAGTTTCATTTGGATTAGGGTACTTAGAGGAAAAGAAAGACATTCCAAAAGCCAGAATCATACTCAAGACTGAGGATCTCTCCTTCAATTCCTTTAGGGGGTTTTAGGGTTTTCTTTATGTTTTGTTTTATATTTTCTTTTGAGATGTATTCTTTTATGATTATGAACTAAACCCCTCAAATACCTAAGGGGATGAAACCTAAGACGAATCTTGTTATTATTTTCTGAGATGTATGATAAATACTTGATTTGTTCTTAACTATATGTTCTTAATTCTTGTTTTGATATTTCAGGATATTGATTCAAGCATTTATGCTCTTAGGCAGAGGAGGAATAGACCCTGTCTAAGAGTAGATCTAGCATAGTTAAGCGGAGTTGATCGCAACCCTAGAGATAGAATTATGAAAATCTACCGGATTAGGGTCAAACCTAATATGGGAGTCCATAGATCGAGTTAATGCAATTCTAGGGGTTTTAATTAGAATGAGATTTCAATTAATCAACCTAGGGTTAGACGTTAGTAGCCTCGAGAGAGGTATTAATATAAATTAGGGAATCCTACGGATCAAGTCAAGTGAATAAATCGTCTGGTTTAGAGTTAAATAACAAGTGAAGTCTAGGTGGATTCTTCCTCGGGTATTATCTCAATCAATTGGTTTTTCCCATAAGTATTTCCCCAATTCATTCTTTTTGTCTTAGCATCTTAAGCTTAGTAGTTAGTAAATTTTAGGTTAAGCAACAATTCCTTTAATTCTTAGGTTAAATAATAAAAAGAAAGTTAGTATTAGTACTTTTGGTTCCTTTGGGTTCGACAATTCGGTCTTGCCACTAAACTATACTACTGTTCGATAGGTGCGCTTGCCTCAAGTCGTTGTCAAAGTTAGTTTTTAGGCTAGATCATTCATTATATAAAATTTTAAGACTCTGACACACGATCAAGTTTTTGGAGCCGTTTCTAGGGACTGAAATATTAAGAACGCTCAATTTTTATTACTTTAACCATATTTTTTTTTGCAATTAAATTTTATTTTTACTTTTCTAATTTTCTTTTTCTTTTATCTTTTCCTGATAGGTACCTCTAGTTTATGACTAGAAGGAACCTGACGGGACCCTTAGTTTACGACAGTGATATCAAAGGTACGGTTCGCAGAAATCGTAGAGAAATAAGGCGAAGCTTAAACTACATACAAGAAGAGCAAGAGAACGAAATTATTACTACCGAAGAGATGGCTGAGAATAATCCACTGCCTCCAGAGGTGGCTGAAAATCATGCTCCTCAAACTATGTATGATTATGCTAAACCTAATTTAACAAGAATTGAGCCAAGTATTATTAGACCTGCTACAGCTGCAAATAATTTTGAACTAAAACCTAACACAATTCAGATGATACAACAATTTGTTCAGTTTGATGGTTTGCAGGATGAAGATCCAAATAATCACTTGGAAAATTTCCTAGAATTTTGTAATACTTTCAAAATTAATGGCGTTTCTGATGATGCCATCCATCTTCGGTTATTTCCCTTTTCTTTGAGGAATAAAGCTAAACAGTGGCTGAATTCTCTTCCACGAGGATCAATCACTACATGGGAACAAATGATCGAAAACTTTTTTATTAAAATATTTTTCTCCGGCCAAAATAGCCAGATTAAGGAATAATATCTCTTCTTTTGTGCAGATGGATTTAGAAACACTATACGATGCATGGGAGAGATACAAAGATCTATTGAGAAGGTGCCCACACCATGGATTACCCTTGTGGCTACAGGTCCAAACCTTTTACAATGGTGTGAACCCTTCAACGAGACAACTGATTGATTTAGTAGCTGACGAAACCCTAAATAACAAAACTCCTAAGGCAGCCTATGAGTTTGTAGAGGAGATGTCACTGAACAACTATCAATGGCAAGTTACAAGGACAAGGCCAACAAAAATAGTCAGAGTTTTCAACCTCGACGTAGTCACCATGCTATCAAATCAGGTAGAGATGTTAAATAAAAAGATTGATGGATTGTGTGTTCCTCACAGGTACACCCAGTAATGCAATGTGACTCAAACCTAGGAGGTGTGATGAATCCTGAGTACCCACCCTACAATCCTGGCATGGAAAGCGAACAGATAAACTATACGGGTAACAATTTTAGATCTCAAAATAACCCTTATAGTAATACATATAATCTAGGTTAGAGGAACCACCCCAATTTCTCATGGGGTGGTCAAGGAAATTAGAGACAACAGCTTCCTTCAAACTTCTGACAACAGCCCTACCCACAGAAAAAGAAGCCGAACCTTGAGGATATGCTGACAAAATTCATAGCGGTGTTAGAAACTCATTCCAAAACACCGAAACAACACTTAAAAATCAACAAGCATCGATTAAAGGAATCGAGAACCAATTAGGGAAACTCGCTAAGCTGATCTACGAACGACCACAAGGTAGCTTGCTAAGTAACACTGAGACTAACCAAAAAGAGCAACTTCAAGCCATAATTGCTCAAAATAGTGAAGGGTTAGTAGATTCTGAACCTGAGCTAAGGCAAGGATCTGTGGTAAGTGAAAGTAAGGTTGAGGTAAACCAAGAAAGGCCAAAATCGGTAATTAAAGAATACCAACCTCGTATACCATATCCTTGTAACACCCCTATCTTGTATCCGTGTTTGAATTAGGGTTAAGGGCATTACCAGACAGATCAAAACTTTCATAACATTTCGTACAATCATACATTAAACACAAACGAAGTGTCCCTTATATTGGTCAATGAGACTTTAAACATGCTTATAAATCGGGTCAGGACTAAACCAAAACACATACAGAAATTCTCATAAATTTAAAACTTTTATAAGTTTCAGGGGATACACGCCCGTGTTGACAGGCCGTGTGCCTCCCACGGCTTCTAGACACCCCCGTGGTAAAAACTAATTTTACTCCACGGCCACCAAGCACGCCTGCGTTGCCTGGCCGTGGTCGATTCTGACTTGGCTCCACGGTTACCAAACAACCACATGAGCTAAGGCCGTGCATTCTTAGGCCATATACTGACTTCTTCACATGGCTACTAGGTTCGTCCGTGTACCCTGGCCGTGTGTCCCTAAGCTAGCTACTGACTTAGCCCCACGGTCACTAGGCACGCCCGTGTGCCACAACCGTGTGATATTATAGGCCATTTGCAAGGCCAAAATGCCACCCACTTAGGGTCAAACCTACAAACCAATCATCAATACCTCTCATGTACATATGACAACCAAGAACATGCCAAATATCCATTCCAACTATACCTTAAAAACCAATACCATTCATACCAAATTTACAAGACCAAATCTCACATGAACACAAGCATTATTCATCCATACTTACCCAAAAACTTAACCAACTCATATGTTATCTAACCATGCCAAAAGCATTCATCATATATCATCTTCATGATAGTAACATGTCAACTTATATTTAGCCACATCTCATGGCCAAGTTCATATAACAAACTTATACCAAATACTAGCCTATACATGCCATATCTAGCTATATACATTTCCAAAATATACCAAAACAAGTTAAGTAGTATGATGACGATCCTCGACGGTCCCGAGCCTTTAGTAGCTTTAACGATCTATAAAACAGAGAAAACACACACACAGAGTAAGCTTTCCAAAAGCTTAGTAAGTCATATACAAATAAATCTATCATGAAAAACATATATGCATATGGAAACATTGGCAAAATTCATATTCATAGCAAGTTCATCACATGTATGCTTATACCCATTTTCTTGGCCATATTTACCACATTCATCATTTCATAAATCTTATATACACATAGCTCTTTCATAACCATTCTTGTATCTTATTCACAATGCCATATTCAATCATACTTTCTTCAAATCAAAGTCACATAGGTACTTACCTTTTATACACACTTAGTGTACATACCAAACGTACCTAAAACGAATATACGTTCACGTAAATAATCATAGCTTGAATTTGCCCGTTGAACCGATAGGAATTTAATAGGATACTCAGAAAGCTCGGAATAGTCATACAATGCCAACGTCCTAGACGAGGTCGTACGTGTACTCAGATATCGATGCCACTGTCCTAGACAGGGTCTTACACAAATCAATACAATGCCGATGTCCCAAACATGGTCTTACACATAAAGCTCATATCGATGCCAACGTCCCAGACGTGGTCTTACACGAAATCTCAAATCAACGCCAACACCCCAGACATTGTCTTACATGATAAAACAGAACAGATACCTATGTCATGACATAGCTAATCCTATCCATTCCTAGGTTCGTACGGGACTTATCTGATATCGACACTAAGTCAGCCTTATCTCAGAATTCATGTATAGATCATCTCATAAGCATTCATAGTTAACAATAGTCATATGATCATACACAGTTTAAAACAAATACGTTTATTTGCTTAATGACTTACCTCAGATTCGATTTTTTAGAAATAGAAACGGCTACTCGGTTACTTTCGCTTTCTCGCGATCTACTTCTGTTTTCCTTGGTTCTTGATCTATACATATTCAAAATTAATTCTTTTATTCACTAACTCATTCAATTCAATCCAAGGACACACATTTTGGGCTATTTGCAATTTAATCCTCACATTTACATAATTTATCAATTTAGTCCATTTTTCTCAAAACATCAAATTCACAAAATCATCATATACTCATGCTTAGCCGAATGTTCATACATTTCATACAAGCCCATATTTTCCATCAAATTTGTAATTTAGTGCTTCAAGTTACTATTTTCTCAATTTAGCCCTAATTAGCTAAATTCATTAAAAATCAAGAACAAAGTATGTTCATCTAGCTCAAATCTTTCATTTAACAACTAAGCTCATCACAAAACTCAACATATCATCAATGGCATATCTCATGAACATCGTCAGTACAAAAAATTGAGACATGGGCTTGATAGTAAACTAAGCAACAATCTCAAAAACATAAAAATCATCAAAATCCAAAGTTAAAACATACCTTAATCAAACTCTTCAATGGCCGAACCCTAAGAAGCTTTATTTGTTTTCTTTTTCTACCAATTTCGACACTAATAAAATGAACATATGCCACTTTCTATTTCTTATGTTTTATTACAAACATAATAATATGTAATTTACCAATTTAGCCATTTAATAAACATTTTTATAACATATAATTCAAGGTCATTTTTACCTTAACCATCCACTATCTATAGTAATGGATAATTTTCCATATAAAACCTCCACCTTTACAAAGCCACAACACATTGATACCTTAATAAAATTTGATGTAATTAAATCCTTTTTATCAAATTAAACACTTAAACGGACAAATTAGGTTATAAAACTTTAACACATGCTTCAACACTCATCAATAGCACAAAATATAATATTAAAATATTATACAGACTCGGATTTGTGGTCCCAAAACTACTGTTCCGACTAGGGTATAAACCAGACTGTTATAATTCTCCACCCTTAAAGAATTTTGTCCCCGAAAATCTTACCATTAAACAGAGTCGGATATTGCTGTCTCATTGAATCTTCTGGTTCCCATGTTGCCTCTTCAATTTCGTGTCGATGCCATAATACTTTCACTAACGGTATTTTCTTTTTTCTCAACTCTTTCACTTCACGAGCTAAGATATGAATCGGTTCCTCTTCATACGTCATATCAGATCAGATTTTAATTTCAGATGGGGTAATCACATGTGACAGATCATAACGATATCTACGGAGCATCGAGACATGAAATACATTATGGATCTTTTCTAATTCAGAGGGCAACCTTAATCTATAAGAAATAGGCCCAACTCGTTCAGTGATCTCATACGGCCCGATAAACCTCGGACTTAACTTGCCTTTACGTCCGTATCGAAGCACTTTCTTCCACGGTGACACTTTCAGAAATACTCTGTCGCTGATCTCAAATTCTATATCTTTTTATTTTAAGTCCATATATGACTTCTGACGATCAGATGCTGTTTTCAAACAATCTCGGATCAGTTTTACTTTTTGTTCTGAATCTTTAATCAAATCGACCCCGTGTAGCTTATTTTCACTGAGTTCGGTCCAATACAGAAGTGTATGACATTTACGTCCGTACAAAGCTTCATAAGGTACCATTTTGATGCTTGATTAAAAACTATTATTGTATGCAAATTCAATCATTGGCAAGTACTGTTCCCACGAACCATTAAATTCAAGTATACAGCATCTTAACATATCTTCAAGAATCTGAATGGTCCGTTCAGACTGCCATCTGTCTGCGGATGAAAAGCTGTACAGAAATGCAGTTTCGTACCTAAAGGTTCTTGCAATTTCTTCCAGAACCTCAATGTAAATCTCAAATCTCTATCTGATACAATAGATAGTGGCACCCTATGCAATCTTACAATCTCAGAAATATATAGCTCAGCTAATCTATCAAGTGAGTAATTAGATCTTACTAGAATAAAATGCGTAGATTTCATCAATTGATCAACAATGACCCATATCGTATCTTTCTTTCTTGGAGTCAGAGGCAATCCCGAAACAAAATCCATTGTTACTCTATCCCATTTCCATTCAGGAATCAGCATCGGTTGAAGCAACCCAGATGGAACTTGATGTTCAGCTTTCACTTGTTGACTGATTAAACATTTCGAAACAAAGTCAGAAATGTCTCGTTTCATACCAGACCACCAATAGTGTCGCTTCAAATCATGGTACATTTTATTACTTCCTAGATGAACAGATAGACGACTGTTATGAGCTTCATTCAAAATCAGCTGAATCAACTCCGAATTTCTCAGAACACAGATACGATTTCAAAATCTCAAGCAATCATCAATAATTTGAAATTCAAATTTAGAATTCGGATCACACTGAACTCGTTCGATAACAATTTATTATCAAATTTCTGAGCATCACATATCTGCCGTATAAATAATAGTTTTGCTTTTAATTCAGCTATCACAGAATTATCATATGAAAAATCTAACTGAGTACTCAATGCACGTAGTGCAAACAATGATTTTCTACTCAATGCATCAGCAACAACATTTGCTTTACTCGTATGATAATCTATCACAAGCTCATAATCATTTAACAGCTCTAACCATCTTCTTTGATGCAGGTTCAAATCTTTTTGAGTCATCAAGTATTTCAGACTTTTATGATTTGAAAACACATGACATTTCTCACCATACAGATAATGGAGCCAGAGCTTAAGTGCAAACACAATCGCAGCTAACTCAAGGTTGTGCGTCAAATAATTCTTTTCATGAGGCTTCAATTGTCTCAAGGCATAAGCTACAACTTTGCCTTCCTGCATCAAAACACATCCCAGACCGTTTAATGAAGCATCACTGTAAATAACAAATTCTTTACCTGATTCTGGTTGTACTAACACTGGAGCTTCTGTTAACTGAGTTTTCAATTGATCAAAACTTTTTTGACATTTATCAGACCATTCAAATCTAACATCTTTCTAAAGTAGTTTAGTCATTGGAGTATTATCAACGAAAATCCTTATACAAATCGATGATAATAACCAGCTAGTCCCAGAAAGCTACGGACTTTAGACACGTTCCTCGGAGGTTTCCAATCCAGAATAGCAGAAATCTTGCTCGGATCAACACGAATCCCAGAAGCTGACACAATATGTCCCAAACACTAACCTCGTGTAACCTGAATTCACATTTGCTGAATTTAGCATAAAATTGCTTTTCTCTCAGAGTTTGCAATACGATTCTCAAATGTTCAGCATGTTCATCTTCATCACGTGAATAAATCAATATGTCATCTATGAACACCACAACAAATCAATCTAGGTACGGTCTGAAAATTCTGTTCATCAGATCCATAAAAATAGTAGGAGCATTAGTTAGTCTAAATGGCATAATTAAAAACTCTTAATGCCCGTACCTCATTCTGAAAGTAGTTTTTGGTATATCTGAGTCTTTCACTCTCAACTGGTAATATCTTGATCTCAGATCAATCTTAAAAAATACAGTCACCCCTTTTAACTGATCAAATAAGTCATCAATTCTAGGCAACGGATATTTATTCTTTATTGTCATTTTATTCAACTAACGATAATCGATACACATTCTCATCATGCCATCTTTCTTTTTCACAAATAGAATAGGAGCACCCCAAGGCGAAAAACTCGGTCTAACAAATCCTTTATCGGTTATCTCTTATAACTGTGACTTTAACTCTTTCAATTCTGTTGGTGCCATTCTATACGAAGCTATCAAAATAAGTGTCGTACCAGGAAATAGTTCAATACCAAACTCAACTTCACGTATCAGAGGCAAACCCGATAACTCTAAAAGAAACACATCAGAATACTCACAGACAATAAGTAATGGTTCAACTTTTTTTTTTCAGACACTTTCAAATCAATCACATAAGCTAAATATGCTTCATATCCCTTTTTCACATATCTTTGAGCTTTCAACACAGATATCACGGTAGGCAATCCGTTCAAATCATTAGACTAAACTCATGCAATTTCATTATTCAAATATCTCAAATCTATAGTCTTTCTTTTATAGTTCACAACAGCATCGTTCAATGTCAAGCAGTCCATACCCAGAATAATATCGAACTCATCAAATGGCAAAAGCATCAAATCAGCAGGGAAGCAAATATCTCAAAACATTAACGGACAGTTCTTGCATACTTTGTCGACAAGGACACTTTTACCTAAGGGGTTCGATACTTTTATAGCAAACTCAGTAGACTCTACAGGAAAAGTCTTACTGAATACTAAATTCATACATATATACGAATGCATAGAACCAGGGTCTATCAATGCAATTATAGAAGTATCATAAAGTGTAAAAGTACCCGTTATAACATTTGGAGAATAAGCTTCCCCACAAGCTCGGATAGCATACGCTCTGGCAAGCGCTCTAGCTTCAGATCTTACAACAGTGTCTTTTGTAGTTCTCTGACTACTACTGACATTTCTTACATTCTTTGAAGGTCTACCTCTCACAGGTGCATTATCAGGTTTCAAATTTTGAATAATCTCTGGCTCGACAGACTCAGGGCAATCACGGATAAAATGATCAAGTGATCCACGTCTGAAACAAGCTCTATCATTTAGTCTACAACTTCCCAGATGCCTTTTTCCACAATGTTTACATTTAGATCTCTCAGTCAGGACATTTCCAACACTGGCCATTGAAGTTGCTGGGATTTTGGAATTCATCTGCGATCTAGCTTGATTTCTGTTCAAATGTCCCACATTATCTCTTGAACGACTTTGATCATCTTTGAATCTTTTCGAAGCTGACTAAAATAATTTGCTCGAAAATATCTTTCTCATATCTTGGGCTTCAGACTCACCTTTTCTTTTATCTTTCCCAAGTGCCTCAGCTTTGCATGCTTGATCAACGAGTACAACAAACTCTTTTATTTCTAAGATACTGACTAACAAGTGAATATCTTCATTAAGACCATCTTCAAACCTTTTGCACATTATCGCTTCAGATGATATACACTCTCGAGCGTACTAACTTAATCTCACGAACTCTCGTTCATATTCAGTGACAGTCATTCGGTCCTATTTTAATTCCAAAAATTCTTATTGTTTCTGATCGATGAATCTCACTGATGTATTTCTTCCAAAACTCAACCTGAAAGAAGTCCCACGTAACACGCTCTTTTAGAACAATAGAAATCAAAGTTTTCCACCATTGATAAGCTGTATCTCGGAGCAAAGATACAACACATTTTATGCATTCATCAGGAGTTAGAGACATTTCATCGAGTACTCTAATAGTATTTTCTAACCAGAACTCAGCCTTTTTAGCATCATCATCATTAGTAGCCCGAAATTCTTCAGCCCCATACTTTTAGATCTTGTCAATCGGAGGCTTAATCCAAAAATTCAAATTTACGGTCAGAGGTATATCAGATGTCTGAGGGGGATTAACCGGGGGCGGGGGTTGTGAAATAGTCAGGTTATTCTTTACAAATTGAGTGAACCACTCACTCATCATCTGGAAGAAAGCTTGCTTAGCTTCTCCCTCTTAACCGCTCGTAGCTAGTCTTGGATTAGAGGGCGCTATCCCTTGGACGGGAGCAGGTGCATTACTTTCTACGTCATTAGCTACGGCTCTTTCAGGATCCATTTCCATACAAAAATCACATTTTATACGTTAGGATTCATCACACTATCACAATTCAGATATATGGCATGTATAGCTAGACTTTGACACGCTACATTAGTCCGAGAATCAACTAAACCGTAGCTCTGATACCAACCAAATGTAACACCTCTATCTCGTATCCGTCGCTGGATTAGGGTTAAAGGTATTACTAGACAGATTAAAACTTTCATAACATTTCGTACAATCATACATTAAACACAAACAAAGTGTCCCCTATATTGGTCAAAAAGGCCTTAAACATGCTTATAAACTGGTCAGGACTAAATCGAAACACATACAAATATTCTCAAAAAATTAAAAACTTTTCTAAGTTTCAGGGGATACACGTCTGTGTGGACAGGCCGTGTGCCTCCCACGGCTGCTAGACACCCCCGTGTGTCCTCCGTGTGGTCAAAACTAATTTTACTCCACGGCCACCAAGCACGCCTGTGTTGCCTGGCCGTGGTCAATTCTGACTTGGCTCCACAGTTACCAAACCACCACATGAGCTAAGGCCGTGCATTCTTAGGCCATATACTGACTTCTTCACATGGCTACTAGGCACACCAGTGTGCCTTAACCGTGTGTCCCTAAGCTAGCTACTGACTTAGCCCCACGGTCACTAGGCACGCCCGTGTGCAACAACCGTGTGACATTATAGGCCATTTCCAAGGCCATTAGGGTCAAACCTACAAACCAATCATTAATACCTCTCATGCACATATGACAACCAAGAATATGCCAAATATCCATTCCAACTATACCTTAAAAACCAATACCATTCATACCAAATTTACAAGACCAAATCTCACATGAACACAAGCATTATTCATCCATAATTACCCAAAAACTTAACCAACTCATATGTTATCTAACTATGCCAAAAACATTCATCATATATCATCTTCATCATAGTAACATGTCAACTTATATTTAGCCACATCTCATGGCCAAGTTTATATAACAAACTTATACCAAATACTAGCCTATACATGCCATATCTAGCTATATACATTTCCAAAATTTACCAAAACAAGTTGAGTAGTGTGATGACGATCCTTGACGGTCCCGAGCCTTCAGTAGCTTTAACGATCTATAAAACAGAGAAAACACACACAGAGTAAGCTTTCTAAAAGCTTAGTAAGTCATATATAAATAAACATATCATGAAGAACATATAAGCATATGGAAACATTGGCAAAATTCATAATCATAGCAAGTTCATCACATGTATGCTTATACCCATTTTCTTGGCCATATTTGCCACATTCATCAATTCATAAATCTTATATACACATAGTCTTTCATAACCATTCTTATATCTTATTCACAATCTCATATTCAATCATACATTTCTTCAAATCAAAGTCACATAGGTACTTACCTTTTATAAACACTTAGTGTACATACCAAACGTACTTGAAACGAATATACGTTCATGTAAATGATCATAGCTCAGATTTTCCCGTTGAACCAATAGGAATCTAATAGGATACTCAGAAAGCTTGGAATAGTCGTACAATGCCAACATCCCAAACGAGGTCTTATGTGTACTCAGATATCGATGCCACTGTCTTAGACAGGGTTTTACATAAATCAATACGATGCTGATGTCCCATACATGGTTTTACACGTAAAGCTCATATTGATGCCAACATCCCAGACGTGGTCTTACATGAAATCTCAAATCAACACCAACGTCCCAGATATGGTCTTACATGATAAAACATAACAGATACCTATGTCATGACATAGCTAATCCTATCTATTCCTAGTTTCGTACGGGACTTATCGGATATCGACACTAAGTCAGCCTTATCTCAGAATTCATATACGAGTCATCTCATAAGGATTCATAGTTAACAATAGTCATATGATCATACACAGTTTAAAACAAATACGTTTATTTGTATAATGACTTACCTCGGATTTGATTTTTCAGAAATAGAAATAGCTACTCGGTTACTTTCACTTTCCCGCGATCTACTTCTGTTTTCCTCGGTTCTTGATCTATACATATTCAGAATTAACTCTTTTATTCACTAACTCATTCAATACAATCCAAGGACACATATTTAGGGCTATTTATAATTTAACCCTTACATTTGCATAATTTATCAATTTAGTCTATTTTTCTCAGAACATCAAATTCACAAAATCAACATATACTCATGCTTAGCCGAATGTTCATAAATTTCATACAAGCCCATATTTTCCATCAAATTTACAATTTAGTCCCTCAAGTTACTATTTTCTCAATTTAGCCCTAATTAGCTAAATTCATCAAAAATCCAAGAACAAAGTATGTTCATCTAGCTCAAATCTTTCATTTAACAACTAAGCTCATCACCAAACTCAACATATCATCAATGGTATATCTAATGAACATCATCAATACACAAAATTGAGACATGGGCTTGACAGTAGACTAAGCAACAATCTCAAAAACATAAAAATCATCAAAATCCAAAGTTAAAACATACCTTAATCAAACTTTTCAATGGTCAAACCCTAAGAAGCTTTATTTCTTTTCTTTTTCTACCAATTTTGGCACTAACAAAATGAACATATGCCACTTTCTATTTCCTATGTTTTAATACAAACATAATAATATGCAATTCACCAATTTAGTCATTTAATAAACATTATTATAACATATAATTCAAGGTCATTTTTGACCTTAACCGTCCACTGTCTATAGTAATGGCTAATTTGCCATATAAAACCTCTACATTTACAAAGCGACAACACATTGATACCTTAACAAAAAGCATGCTAAGTTCGCATTTGATGCAATTCAATCCTTTTATCAAATTAAACACATAAACGATCAAATTAGCTTACAAAACTTTAACACATGCTTAAACACTCATCAATAGCACATAATATAATATTAAAATATTATACAGAATTGAATTTTTTTGGTTTCAAAACCACTGTTCTGACTAGGGTATAAACCAGGCTGTTACAATCCCGATGCGATGATGAAAGACAATTCAAATGAACAGTTCGGTAAGTTTCTTAAACTTTAAAGAAATTACATATTAACTTACTATTTTTTGAAGCTCTTTCGCTGATGCCAAACTCAAGGAAATTTTTAAAAGAGCTTTTAACAAATAAGTGGAAGTTAGAAGAAGAGTCGCACGTGGAATTAAATGCAGTGTGCTTAGCAATGTTACAAAACAAACTACCACGAAAATTAAAAGATCCAGGGAGTTTTACAAATCCATGTTTAATTGGTAGTTTAACTATTAATAACACGTTAGCTGATTTAGGGGAAAGCATAAATGTTATGCGTTATAAAATGTTTAAACAACTAGGTCTAGGGAAACCCAAACAAACTAGGATGAGTATTCAATTAGCTGATAAGACTATTCGAATTCCTAGTGGTATAATTGAAGATGTACTTGTTAAAATTGATGAATTCATATTCCCCGTAGACTTTTTTGTTTTAGATATCAATGAGGATAATACAGTTCCTTTAATTTTAGGAAGGCCCTTTTTAGCAACTGCCAGATCTAAAATTGATGTTAGTACAGACGAACTCACACTTCATGTAGGTCACGAATCAATCAATCTTCAAGCTCTCAACTCAACGAGGACATCAAGTGACAACGGTGACAATGTAAATTCTATTAATAATCATTCAGTTCAACCTTCTTTACAAGAAGCACCATGAAGCTACATATCTGAGCCAGATCATAAACCTCGTGTCAATAAAGAAGAAAGTCATGAGGAACGAAGGCTTCAGATTGATGAACTAGACGAGTGGAAAGTGCATTTCAAGTAGAAATCAAAACCACACAAAGTGAAATCGAAGGAACCCCCAGACGAGCTTATAGGAACATCAAATCACTTCAAAATAGGAGATCATGTACTGTTAGATAAAACAAACCCTTGAATTGACATATCAGACCTAAATACAAACAAAGAGATCCTTTTTAAGGTACTTAATGTCTTCCCATATGGCACAGTTGAGGTAAGCAATTCTATATTCGGCACTTTTAAGGTAAATGCTACTCGACTCAAACTATATAATGATAGCACGAGAAAGGATTTTTCACTCTTCAAACCACCATGATCAGGTAGATGAGAGGTAAGTCTAGGTTAAGAATTTAAACGAGCGCTTCTCGGGAGGCAACCCGAGCACTAACCCCATTTATTTTTATTCTCTTTTTTCAGCACCTAACTACAAACTAACCAAGTTAATGAAGCACAAATTTTTGCACCACACAGCCTTGCACATGACCGTGGCCGTGGCCGTGTGGATACTATAGATTTTCATAATGGCATGGTAGAAATAGTACGAAACAGGACGCAAAATATCTTTAAGCCACGGGCTCTGACTAAACACCATGGCCGTGCGACACAGCCGTGGCCGACACTATTTTATCAACACGGGCGTGGTGACCTAAATAACAGGCGTGGGAGAAACGAATGAACCACCGTACGGCCATGCGATACGACCGTGTGATGCTACACGCCCATGAAACACGGGCGTGAGGATGTACCATAGCTAAAAAATTTTATTTAAAACACCTACTCCCCTTCTCACCTACTCTCCATTCCCTTCTTCCACAACCTTTACACTCTTCTCCCTTTTCATTTCCTTTTTCTTCATTTTTCAAACTATTGATCTACACTTCATCCATGTCGAAGAAATAGAAGGAGTTTATCCTAGTCTCCTTGTGCTAGACCGATCTACATAAGTTCATGCTGGTCGCTTCATTAACTCGATAGGAAAAGGACCTTTGAGTCCATTTAATCTTTCTTTTTCATGTCTCTTCTCTTTATTTTCCTTATCTTTATTTTTATTATACTAAATTTGGATTATTTTATTTTAGTTTCTTAGTTTTAGGTTCTAAAGGCTGCTAGGGAATCACCACACCAAGCCTTAGAAATCACTCTCACCTCGCGAACCATCTAACAATAAGGACTTTTTAGTCTATTAATCTTTTCTTTTAGTCTTATTTCACATTTTACACTCTTTCTTTTTATTTTTCTTTTCTTTAAATATATAATTAGTATATTTAGAATCATTCTTATTATTTTCTGGCTAACTCTTCACAAGATTCCCAATTTCTTCATTTAGCGTAGGAATTAGAGGCTCCCCCTCCAACTTATCTTTCACCTCCGAATCAAGTTTCCACACTTCCAACTCAAAGAATCCATCCAAAATTCAGGAAGTTCACTTCTCTCCCTATCTTTTGATTTTCTACTATATTTTTTTCTATATTTTTGAACATTGAGGGCAATGTACATCTTAAGGGTGGGTGTAACACCCCAAACCCAGCCCATGCAGTATGACCAAATCTGGCATGTCACACGAAGAAAATGAGTAAAGTACTTGTGATTCTTAATAAAGATGTTTTTATTTGGTTATAGTTTAAGAAAATAAGTTTGTTTGGAAATATTTGATAAAAATACTACTAATCTTTGAAAGACTGATTAAAAAATCGATATTTGAACTAGTGATCTTTTAAAACTGTAACTTTTGAAAATGTTGTTGATAATTTGAAAGAAACTCCGAGTTAAATTATTTGTACAAGTTTGTTATGAAATCTATTTGTTAATGAATTTTGGAAAACCATTATTTATGATTTTCGAAAATCCCTATTTAAAACATTTTAAGCAAGATAATAAGTATGACTAAACATAAAGCAAAATAAAAATATCTCAGAGGCCTTATTACAACTTTAAAACCCAAAATAGTAAAAGTAACGAATTAAAACAAAAAAGAAGTTTACTAATGTTCGAAAACATTATTTCCAAAGTATGGCCTCTACCAAGTCATCCATGGCCCAAGTCCACATCACAGAGTATTACCTGCAAGGATTAAGAAGGAGGGGTGAGTTACTAGAACTCAGTGCATAACCCTCTTACCGTCATCCACTGGGCCTGAACCCATATAGCATCATCTTGGACCGAAGCCCATTTACATGGCAATATTTAAATGAAGTAAATGCATGCAACCCAACCCATCCATCCATCACACCCCCGACCAGCCAATCACACCTGTGGGGATCAAGTCAATTTACCCAGCCGCTCACACCAATTTGCAGTCAAACTGCCATTTATAATATTTTTGTGGTCAAGCAACTGAAATCAAGTTAAGCAGGATAATAAACGAATTGTGGCAATGCCACCAGGCTACACTGCTCTCCATACAATTTTCCCATCCCATGCAATATGTAAAGATGCAACATACATAGTAACATAAAATATCCACATATAAATAACAACCATTAATCTATTGAACAATTTTGGTGAATTGGCCCATTAAAGTAATTTAATAATTCGGCCCACTAAGGCATTTAAGCAAATCGGCCCATAGGGGCATTTTCATAAATCGGCCTATAGGGCATTTTTGTAAATTGGCCGATAGGGCATTTTCGTAAATCGACTCATAGGGGCATTTTCATAATTTAGAAATTTAATACCGATTTTGACAGATCCTTACAAATAATGCAATTTAAGCAAGTTACTCGATTTACTCCATATTACGATTTTTAGCCTTGTAAATAATAACAATCTATTTTTTAACATGATATCGAGTCACGAATCTACGGGATTTCGGTGTGAGATTACACACCTGATTATGGTAAGGACTAATCCTTGTTGATCGTCGGCACCTAAATCACCATTACACTCGATTAACCAACAAACGAGATTTTATTAATCCAATTCTAAATTAGACGATCTAATGAAATGCTTACCCTTAGTAGCGTGAATGACCACGATTTGTCTATTCTCACCGGATGATGATCCACAACCCGGTGGGAAATCCTGAACCGCTGATATCGCCCTATGCTTGAACTTAGGAGTAGGAATTGTAAATCCACTCTCTTTTTGTCCTCCTATCACCTTTCTTTTAAAATCGCTACCACTTGCCTCCATTGGAAAAGTCTCGGTTAGAATAATACTACTATGATAGAAAGTAGTTATCTAAGGAGAGGTTTCGGCTTACCACCACTTCTGAAGGATAAATGAATAGAGAAGAACGAGTGATTTAGTCCCTAAAATAATCGATTAGTCAAATCCATCGTTTTAACGGTATAACCAAGTATTGAGAGATATCGAGATGAACCTTAAGGAAATCCCTTACCTTGACAATAATAGATCCAACTTCCACCGATTGGCTTATGACTACGGATGATCGACAAGGATGTGGTATTCGGCCACCCACTAGAACACTACGAAAAAAAGTTGATCATAATATGAGAGTGTAGGGGAGAGTGATGTTTCAATTTAGAAACAAAGTGTAATAGCCGTATAGTGATGGACATACCTATTCGGTTGGAAGAAAAGAAAATGAAAATGAAAAGAGGGAAAAAGGTCACTTACCGATTCAGATAAGAAGAGAGTGCCCAACACAAGAAAAAGAAATAGTGAAGAGGTAAGGTGTTAATAGGTTCGACTATGGAGAGAATTGAACAAAGAAAATTTGGTCACAAGGTAATGTCGATTTAAGAAAAGTGAGAATGGTTGAAGAAATGTCAAAAAGAAAAGAAGGGATGGAGAAAAAGAATGCTAGATAGTTTCGGCTAACAACAACAAAAAGAAGATGAACCAAAATGAATTGAGGGTTACGGTAAAACAAAGGAAAAGAAAGATGAACAAATGGCTAGAGTGTTTCGGCCAAAATAAGAGAAAAAGAAGTTGGAAAAGAAAATACCAAAATGTTAAAAAGAAACAATACCTTTCAAGCACAAACTTGCAAAAGACTATAGGAAAAATTTGGCTCTCACAATCCTTCTACCAAAACCTGTATCCCTTTACCAAAAGGATCAAGATTGACCAAAAACTCTTTCCAAAACACCTTTCACAAAATCGGCCAACATGTCCCCCCACCTTATCCCTTTCCTTGATTTCTTTCCTTATACTCCTCATTACCTTATTTTCTTAGTCTTCTTTCCATCATTAGAAAATATTCCTTTCCTTATTTGATGCCATGGCCTACACTTACCATGAACATAAATAAAATTAATCCAAAAAAATTTGCAATGGGTGGAATTCGAACCCACTCCCCCTTCCATGCTCCCTTATGACGCCAACCACTCCACCATGTGCTCCACTTATGCTAGCAAAATACACTTTTATTTCCTTAAGCATTGATGCCACTTACCTTCTGTCTTTAAAGTGCATAAACACAAAAATTTTACTAAGGTCCAACTTAACCCCAAGCCTTCTTAAGACCCTTAAACATACACAATTAACATATTTAACTAGCCTATCGCATGATATAATTGAAAACATAAAATTCTAAATTTCAAGATGTTACAATTCTACCCCTTTAAAGAAATTTCAGCCTCAAAATTTTACTTGATTAAAAGAGATGAGGGTACTATTGCTGGATCGTGTCCTCTGGCTCCCATGTAGCTTCCTTTAACCCGTGGTTATGCCATAATACTTTGACTAATAGAACCGACTTCCTTCTCAGCACTTTAATATCTCGATCTAAAATCTGTACTGGCTTTTCCTCAAAAGACAAGTCAGGTCTTATCTCAACTTCCTCCACTGGCACAACATAAGACAGATCTGAGCGATAATGCCTTAACATCGAGACATGGAATACACTATGTATCTAACTTAACTCCGGAGGTAACTCAAGCTGATAAGCCACTAGCCCAACACGCTTCAATACACGGTAAGGTCCGATGAACCTAGGGCTCAACTTGCCCTTCCGTCCAAATCTAAAGAGATCTTTTTCCAAGGTGAGACCTTCAGAAAGACCTAATCACCCACAGAGAACTCTATCTCCTTCCGCTTTAGATCCACGTATGATTTCTGTCTGTCAGAAGCTTCTTTTAACTGAGCTCGAATTACCTTAACTTTTTGTTTTGTCTCTGAGATCAACTCTGGACCCAATAACTATCGCTCCCCCAGCTCAGTCCAGCAAGTAGGAGTACGACACCTACGACCATACAACGCCTTGTAGGGTGCCATCTGGATACTGGATTGATAGCTATTGTTGTATGCAAACTCTGCCAGCAGTAGAAAATCTTCCCAACTACCCCTAAAGTCGATCACACAGCCTCTTAACATGTCTTCTAAAATCTGGATTACTCCTTTGGTGACCATCGATGCATGGGTGATGGCCGTCTTTGAAATTTAGTCTTGTACCCAAAGCTTCATTTAAAGCCCTTCAAAATCATGATGTAAACCTAGGATCCCTGTCTGATATGATAGACATCGATACCCCATGCAACCTTACGACTTCTGCTACATACAACTTGGCTAACTTTTGCAATGAATAATCCATACGAATAGGTAGAAAATGAGCAGCCTTCGTCAACCAATCCACTATCACCCATACTGAATCTTTCTTAGTAGACGTTAAGGGTAACCCACTAAAAAAGTCCATCGTTATCCTTTCCCATTTCCATAGTGGGATTTGCATCGGTTGTAGCAACCCTGAAGGCAGTTGATGTTCCACCTTCACCTGCTGACATGTCAAGCACTTACTCACGAAGTCGGTAACCTCCCTTTTCAACCTTGGCCACCAATACTACTCACGGAGGTCTCAGTACATCTTATTTCCTCTGGGGTGCATAGCATATGGGCTACTATGCACCTCACGTAGAATCATTTGTATCAATTCTAAATCCCTGGGCATACAAACTCTTCCGCGGAAACACAATACTCCATCACTATTTAATCCAAAATCCCCTTTTTCACCACTTTCCATTTGCTGAAGTCGAGAACCCAACACTTCATCTAACAACTGTTTTTCCTTAATCTGACTTACCCATGCAGGCTTCAGTTGAAGTTCAGCTAACAAGCTACCATCTTCATAAAGGCTGAGATGAGCGAACATCGCTCTCAAATTTGATATCATCTTACGTATCTGCCACTACGTTAGCTTTTCCTGGATGATACTCAATTGAGCAGTCATAATCTTTCAATAATTCTATCCACCTCCACTGTCTTAAGTTCAACTCCTTCTGGGTAAGGAGGTACTTTAGACTCTTATGATCCGTGTAGATAATCAACTTCTCCCCGTAAAGATAGTGTCTCTATATTTTCAGAGCAAACACCACTGCAGCTAACTCCAAATCATGAGTAGGATAGTTCACCTCATGCGGCCTTAATTGACGAGATGCATAAGCCCCCACTTTTCCCCCTTGCATCAATACACATCCCAAGCCCGTGTGTGACTCATCACAATAAACGATAAACTCTTTACCAGCCTTAGGCTGAATTAATACTGGTTCTTCTTTCAGAATCTTCTTCAATTTCTCAAAGCTATTTTGCTGCTTATCTAACCACACAAATGGTACTCCCTTATGCAATAGCTTAGTTAGGGGTGCAGCAATCAATGAAAATCCCTCAACGAATCGCTGTAATACCCAGCCAAACCTAGAAAACTTCAGATTTTTTTGACTGACTTTGGTGCCTTCTAATCCAATACAACCTCGATCTTCCGGGGATCAACTCTAATTCCCTCAGCAGACACAACATGCCCCAAAAAAGTCACCTCCTTCAGCCAAAATTCACACTTACTGAATTTGGCATATAGTTGCTTCTCCCTTAATATCTGTAATATTACCCGTAGATGTGAATCATGCTGCTCTTCTGTCTTTGAGTATACCAAGATGTCATCTCTGAACACCACTACAAACTGATCTAGATAGGGTTTGAAGACTCAGTTCATCATGTTTATAAATGCAGCTGGTGCATTTGTCAACCCAAACGACATCACCAAGAACTCTTAATGCCCATAACGAGTTTGGAATGCAATCTTGTGAATATTCGCCTCCTTAGCTTTTAGCTGGTGATACCCGATCTCAAATCTATCTTCGAGAAGACCGAAGCTCCCCGCAGCTGATCGAACAGATCATCGATCCTCGGTAATGGGTACTTGTTCTTGATCATCAACTTATTCAGTTGTCTATAATCGATGCACATACGCATCGACCCATCCTTTTTCTTAACGAATAAAACTGGTGCTCCCCACGGTGACACACTTGGTCGAATAAATCCACGATCCAACAACTCTTGAATTTGAGCTTTAAGTTCCACTAGCTCATTCGACTCCATTCTGTAAGGAGCAATGGACACTGGAGCCATTCCTAGCAACAACTCAATGCCAAACTCCACTTCTCGATCCGGAGGTAATCTTGGAAGCTTCTCGAAAAAGACGTCAAAAAACTCTTTCACCGTTCTAACATTCTCTACCGACAACTCTTTGGCATCCAAAGCACTAATAAAGGCTGCCAACTTTTCTGCCTTTAAAGTAGATACCACATTAGACAGATAGTTTCTTCTTTCGCCTATCATCATCACTTCCTTATCCTCAGAAGTTCTTAGCATTATTTGCTTTGCAGCACAGTCCAAGTTCGCACGATGCTTAACCATCCAATCCATGCCTAAAATAAGATCGAACTCGCCGAATGGTTGTTCCATCAAATCTGCCTGAAATACTACCCCTTGAACTTTTAAGGGCACATCCCTATACAACTTATTTACTACCATCGACTGTCCTAAAGGGCTAATCACAGTTGTTTCTCTGGCAGTAATGTCAGATCCAATATTCAGAGTTCCAGACATAGCACAAGCAACATACGAATGGGGGGATCCAATGTCTATTAAAGCGGTAAAAGGTACATCAGATATGAACAACGTACCGGTTATGACGTCTGGTGCATCACCATCCTCTCAACGTCTGACTGCATAGACACAATCCTGTCTATCTCACCTCCGTGTTACCCCTATTATCGGTACCTCTACCCAGTGCACCCTGACCTCGTCCTACACCATTACCACCTCGACCTAGCCCACAGCCTCTCGACGGCTGCTGAGCACCTCTTGCTGGCTACGCAAATCTATTACGAACTCCCTGAGTTTGAACAGGCTCTCGAGGGCAATCCCTAAATCGATGGTCTTTGGATCCACATCTGAAACAACCACAAGTTTTCTTCGAGCATTCCCCCGAGTGAAGTTTCCCACAATCCACACATGGCTGAATCTGATTAGTAGTAGCTAGAGCACCCACTCGAACTGGCCCCTCACTCCTGGGCCTTTTCTGAAAACCTCTAGTAGGGCCTGAATACCCAGAGTCTCTCTTGTTCTTGCCCCTATCCTTGTCTCGATTTTTTCATTTCAAGTGCTTAACTTCTTTAACAATCTTAATTTTTTCCACTAGGGTAGCAAAATTCCTCTTCTTCAGTGGGGCTATCACTATCCGTAATTCATCACGCAATCCGTCCTAAAAATAAACACAGCGTTCATAATCAGTCAGCGCTATACCCCGAGCATATCGACTTAAACGCAGGAACTCCGCCTCGTAAACTGCCATAGATCTACTTCCTTGAACCAGATTCAAGAATTCCTTTCTTCGGGCATCCACATAGCTAGCCCCAACATATTTTCCCTGGAATGCTGTCTTAAAGAAATCCCAGGTAATACGATCAGCCTGAGTGCCTTCCCGAATAGTGAGCCACCACTGATATGCCTCGTCTCTCAGCAATGACACAACCCCTTTAAGTTTCTGCTCAGCTGTGCAATCCAAATCGTCCATAATCCGCTCCACTACCTCAAGCCAGCATTCCACTACACTTGGGGATACACCCGAAATACCTCTAAAAACTTCAGCCCCATTCGATCTAAGTCGTTCAAATATAGACCCACGAGCTGCCGACCTAGTTCTTTCCCTAGCAACCCTTTCTAGTACCCGCAACATCGCTTGGGACAGAATGTCGTCCTATTTCATCCGATCATGTGACCCAGCTTCAGTCACTGGTGACACAGGTGCATCCATTTCAAGCATATGTCCCGATGCCTCAGATACAACTCTAGCACCTCGGCCTCTACCACGACCACGTCTACCGCGTCCACGTCCTCTAGCACTCATGTTTACTAAGTCGATTTAATCTGAGTAAAAGTCTTATGAATCAGTATGCTATTCAATGTTTATTAAACAATGTTTTATGGAGTATAAGAAGTAAAGTTGTTTTCGCAAAAACGTATCCTAAAGTCTCAATCTCTATAGTTTTAGCTCCCAAAGTTAAAAAATCTAGAGTACTTCTAGTTTGTGGAGTTCTCTTACCATAGTCATATCACAATAATCATAAAATGAAAACAAAACTTACTGACTTGGTGCCGGATACGTGGTGCCATACTTCCTCTAAAATATGCATTTATAATTTAAAATTCAAATAGCTTTAGAAAACGCTTTTGAATCCAAATCATAGTCAAGTTTTGCAACTAGGCTCTAATACCATAAAATGTAACACCCCAAACCTGGCCCATGCAATATGACCAGACCTGGCATGTCACATGAAGAAAATAAGTAAAGAACTTGTGATTCTTAATAAAAATGTTGTTATTTGGTTATAGTTTAAGAAAACAAGTTTTTTTAGAAATATTTGATAAAAATACTACTAATCTTTGAAAGGCTGATTGAAAAATCAATATTTGAACTAGTGATCTTTTAAAACTGTAACTTTTGAAAATGTTGTTGATAATTTGAAAGAAACTCCGAGTTAAATTATTTGTACAAGTTTGTTATGAAATCTATTTGTTAATCAATTTTGGAGAACCATTATTTATGATTTTAGAAAATTCCCATTTAAAACATTTTAAGCAAGATAATAAGTATGACTAAACATAAAACAAAATAAAAATATCCCAGAGGCCTTATTACAACTTCAAAACCCAAAATAGTAAAAGTAACAAATTAAAACAGAAAAAAAAAGTTTACTAATGTTCGAAAAAATTATTTCCAAAGTATGGCCTCCACCGAGTCATCCATGGCCCAAGTTCACATCACAGAGTATTACCTGCAAGGATTAAGAAGGAGGGGTGAGTTACTAGAACTCAGTGCATAATCCTCTTATCGTCATCCACTGTGCCTGAACCCATATAACATCATCTTGGACCGAAGCCCATTTACGTGGCAATATTTAAATGAAGTAAATGCATGCAACCCAACCCATCCATCCATCACACCCCTGACCAGCCAATCACACCTGTGGGGATCAAGTCAACCCACCCCGCCGCTCACACGAATTTGCAGTCAAACTGCCATTTATAATATTTTTGTGGTCAAGCCACCAAAATCATAGTTAAGCAGCATAATAAACAAATTGTGGCAATGCCGCCAGGCTACACTGCTCTCCATACAATTTTCCCATCTCATGCAATATGTAAAGATGCAACATACATAGTAACATAAAATATCCACATATAAATAACAGCCATTAATCTATTGAACAATTTTGGTGAATTGGCCCATTAAAGTAATTTAATAATTCGGCCCACTAAGGCATTTAAGCAAATCGGGCTATAGGAGCATTTTCGTAAATTGGCCCATAGGGCATTTTCGTAAATCGGCCCATAGGGCATTTTCGTAAATTAGCCCATAGGGGAAATTTCATAATTTAGAAATTTAATACCGATTTTGAGAGATCCTTACAAATAATGCAATTTAAGCAAGTTACTCGATTTACACCATATTACAATTTTTAGCCTTGTAAATAATAACGTTCTATTTTTTAACATGATATCGAGTCATGAATCTACGGGATTTTGGTGTGAGATTACACACCTGATTACTGTAAGGACTAATCTTTCTTGATCGTCAGCACCTAAATCACCATTACACTTGATCAACCAACAAACGAGATTTTATTAATCCAATTCTAAATTAGACGATCTAATGAATTGCTTACCATTAGTATCATGAACGACCGCGATTTGTCTATTCTCATTAGATGATGGTCCATAACTCGGTGGGAAATCCCAAACTATCGATACCGCCCTATTCTTGAACTTAGGAGTAGGAATTGTAAATCCACTCTCTTTTTGTCCTCCTATCACCTTTCTTTTAAAATCACTACCACTTGCCTCCATTGGAAAAGTCTCGATTATAATAATACTACTATGAGAGAAAGTAGTTATCTAAGGAGAGGTTTCGGCTTACCACCACTTTTGAAGGATCAATGAATAGAGAAGAACGAGTGATTTAGTCCCTAAAATAACTGATTAGTCAAATCCATCGATCCGTTTTAATGGTATAACCAAGTATTGAGAGATATCGAGATGAACCTTAAAGAAATCCCTTACCTTGACAATAATAGATCCAACTTCCATTGATTGGCTTATGACTACGGATGAATCGACAAGGATGTGGTATTCGGCCAACCATTAGAACACTACGAAAAAGAGTTGATCATAATATGAGAGTGTAGGGGAGAGTGATGTTTCGATTTAGAAAAAAAGTGTACTAGCCGTATAGTGATGGACATACATATTCGGTTAAGAAGAAAAGAAAATGAAAATGAAAAGAGGGAAAAAGGACACTTACCGATTCTGACAAGAAGAGAGTGCCCAACACAAAAGAAAAAGAAATAGTGAAGAGGTAAGGTGTTAATAGGTTCGGCTATAGAGAGAATTGAACAAAGAAAATTCGGTCACAAGGTAATGTCGATTTAAGAAAAGTGAGAATGGTTGAAGAAATGTCAAAAAGAAAAGAAGTGATGGCGAAAAAGAATGCTAGATAGTTTCGACTAACAATTACAAAAAGAAGATGAACCAAAATGAATTGAGGGTTACGGAAAACAAAGAAAAAGAAAGATAAACAAATGGCTAGAGTGTTTCGGCCAAAACAGGAGAAAAAGAAGTTGGAAAAGAAAATACCAAAATGTTAAAAAGAAACAATACCTTTCAAGCACAAACTTGCAAAAGACTATAGAAAATATTTGGTTCTCACAATCCCTCTACCAAAACCGTGTATCCCTTTACCAAAAGGATCAAGAGTGACCAAAAACTCTTTCCAAAACACCTTCCACAAAATCGGCCAACATGTCCCCCACCTTATCCCTTTCCTTGATTTCTTTCCTTATACTCCCCATTACCTTATTTTCTTAGTCTTCTTTCCATCATTAGAAAGTCTTCCTTTCCTTCTTTGATACCATGGCCGACACTTACCATGAACATAAAAAAATTAATCCAAAAAAAATTGCAATAGGTGGAATTTGAACCCACTCCGCCTTCCATGCTCCCTTATGACGCCAACCACTCCACCATGTGCTCCACTTATGCTAGCAAAATACAGTCTTATTTCCTTAAGCATTGATGCCACTTACCTTCTCTCCTTAAAGTGCATAAACACAAAAATTTTACTAAGGTCCAACTTAACCCCAAGCCTTCTTAAGACCCTTAAACATACACAATTAACATTTTTAACTAGCCTATAGCATGATATAATGCAAAACATAAAATTCTGAATTTCAAGATGTTATAGTGGGGGGTGAAATTTTATTTAGAAAAGTTCCTAACTTTTTGCATTATTCTCAAATCCTTGAATGATATCTTGTCTTAAGTAGTTTTCTCATATCACTAATTAGAATGAAATTCCTGTTGATTTATGATTTTTATTGATATGTTTTAGAGTAAGTCATTGATAATTATACAATGATGATTTAAACTTTAAGATACTAGAGAATCAAGCATGATGAGTCTATTTTCAAAAATTAAAATTTTGTTAGGTTGTCTACCTGAATCTAATTACTACCCTAAAATTTGAAATTTATAAGGTTTTCATCAAAACCCCATAATTTGTGTGAGATTTTGAGCCTTTTAGAGCATACATTCTTTTCGTGCTCACTTTATTGATTATGAGTGTGTCAACATTGATTTGTTATTCTAGAACTTGCTTCGATTATACATGTCGAGACCACATCTTTGATTTGATATACTGAGATGATAAAGGCACTTAGGATTTAACCTACTTACTCCACTAAAAGCCTACCCACACAATTAACCCCTAGCAAACCCCTTTGATCCTAGCAACCCTTTTTATTGATTCACCCACTAATATTAACCCAAAACCCATCTTGTATTTGTTATCACCATTCCTCTTGACTACCCTTCTATAGAGATTTGATTTGATTAGTTTCCTAATTATTTTATTTCAGTTGTTTAATTTTTCTTATATTTTGTATTTATTGATTTGTTCTCAAAAACAATCGAAGCTTATTTTTTATTAGTTCTGTAATTAAGTGAGCTTATACATTTAAATTCAACATCGTGAAGAAGAAGCTCGTATTATTAGTATTTCAAGTTTTCAATTGATGTAATTATTCAGGGTTAGTTCATTTTTTCTAGTTAGGTAAATTGTCAATTCAATCTCAATTTTAACCCTCTAATTCAGCCTTTATCCACACCTTTGACCTAAGCCCCATTACAACCTTTTAAAGACCTTTTGATTTGTGTATCATCTCATTTTATAGTGGTGGAGATTTGATTTTCATGCAAGCCTATGGTAATAACTTTTCATGCTTGACTGATAAGTGATTTATTTTGACCCTTAAACACCTTGAGTGATTTGAGTGAATCTTTAGTGAGGATGTCAACTCTTGTCAAATTTGAATTAAAGGTAATTATTTAGATAAGAGGAAACACCTATATTTTTTGTGCTAAAAACTATGACTTTGATTGTTTGAATCTTTAGGACTCTTGGAGTTAAATTATCCATGTATAAATTATCTATGAATTATGATGAAACATTATTGATGAATATTATGAATTGAGGAAGTTTGTTTTAATTGTAAGCTGAGAATTTTGCTTGAGGACAAGTAAAAGCTTAAGTGTGGGGGTACTTGATAAACCGTAATATACACATATTTTAATCCCATATTTAGCATACTTTTGGATGATTTATTCCCTGAATTATGGAATTTGGTGCTCCTAATCCTTTAATCTCATGTTTTATACTTAGGAGAGCACTGGAGGATGAAAAGAATGAGAAACGGGCCGAAAATGGATAAAATGGGCCAAAGTACAAAATCCACACGGCTGGACCCCGAGTCACACGGCCATGCCTCTTTAGCAGGACCGACCACGGCCTATAACTCGAATTACACGGGCATGGCACACGGGCGTGTCCCTGTCATAGCAAAGAAGAGTTTCATTTGGATTAGGGTATTTAGTGTAACACCCCAAACCCAGCCTTGACATTACCTTTGGATCTAGCATGTCACATCGAAGGGTAGTTGAAAAGCTAAGCGTTCGTTGAAAATATTGCTTCTCTTTTGGAAACTCCATATTTAGATGTTTGTTTGTAAAATCCTTATTTACTAAATGTCCATTTATAAAGTTGTATTTATTGTGGAAAAATTAGTTATATTGTGAAAACCGAACTTGAATAGTCGCAGAAAAGTGATGTTTTGAAAAGCAGTTATTACTTTTTGGAAAACTCAGTATTCAAACATCTAACAAATTATAAATAGCTGAATTGAAAGTTATACCAAAAATAAAATCCAAAGGCCTTTCTACAAAATATTAAACCAAAATAAATAAATCTTAAAATAAGGTAAAACTGAATTTACTAAAGTTCGCGGAAATATTTCTGATGTATTGCCACCACCTAGCCCTCCACAGCTCCAAATCCTCTATCGCTGGGGATTACCTGCGAGGTTAAAGGAAAAGGGGTAAGTTACGAGAACTTAGTGTGTAATCCCATTTTCAATCACAGTCATAGTTAGTCTGGGCCTAAGCCCCATACAGTCTCAATTTTGGCCTACAGCCCCAAAGTCAAGGCAATGCAAATAAAGAATACAGCCCACCCCAATCGAACCCTACACTCCACCCGTACTAACCCTACACTCTATGTGGGGATCAAGTCAACCCACCCAGCCCTACACTCCAAGAATGCAGTCAAGCTGCTAATATATACGCAGCAAAGCTGCCAGTAATAGAATATGTGGTTGAGCCACTAAAATCGGTATAATGTCGCATAGCCACCAGTACAGTACTTCCTCCATATATATAACCCAACCCAATGCGACATGTCATGGCACAATATATCGGTGTATGCAATAGTGCATCATCATGGAAATTAATCAAGTTATACACAAACATACCAAAACTACCCCTAAGGGTATAACAATAATTTTGCCCAACGAGGGGGTTTCAGTAATTTTACCTACCAAGGGTATTTCAGTAATTCACCTTCTAGGGGTATTTTGATAATTTACCCTCTAGGGGTATTTTAATAGTTTGCCCTCCAGGGGTATTTCGATAATTTGCCCTCTAGGGGTATTTCGGTAATTCCCCCTAATGACGACCTTTTTGGAGGCGTAATGTCGCCTCGAGCGACTAGGGACCACTTTTGGGTCTTTATGGTGCAGTTGGGCCCACACGCTCGTGTGGCCCATTACGCATGTTTTCGGTCTCAATTTTGCAACTTTCGCAACTACATCTATCACTCAGTCGTTTTTAATTGATTTTGCCCATATGGTCCCGTTATGAACAACCCAAACCCGGTATAAACGCTACGATCGAATCTAGCGTGTCACTGGGAAGAAAACATCTCACAAACCTTTTTGGTCGACTTGATTTGAAAAGAAACTTTTGTGTAGTTAAGAAAAACGTGGTTGAATTGAGTGAATTGTTAAAACATTTTGAAGCATTATTCAGCATGATAGAATCACTTCATTGTTAACCTTGTTGATTATTTATCCGGCGTATAAATTTAGAAAAACTCAGAGTATTTACTTAAGTTTATAAAAACATCCATTCCATAGATTACCTAACATGCCTTTTTCGTTTAATAAAGTTTAAGAGAAAACGGAAAGAATAATAAATCCCAAAGTAAAGTTTAAGTGGCCTTATTACAAACTGAAATCCCAACTTAAAGTAAATAAAAATTAAAACCGAAATGAACATTGAAACAAATATAGATATTTTGCATGGCCACCACGAGTCCACCCTGGTTCCAAATACACGATCTACACATTATCTGCAAAATGTAATGGAAGGGGTGAGTCACCGAGACTCAGTGTGTAATTCCTCATCCCAAAAGACGTCAAACTCATACACAGGTTCATATGATATTAGGCATGTCATGAAACCCATTACCTAAATATCCATCCGAGTCTCCCAAATCTACCTTGTGGCACCTAGCCACTGGTGGTACCTAACCACTGATAATTGAAGTTACAAATATTCATATGTGGGGCCAACCCACTTGTGGTACCTAACCAGTGGTGACGATCCCTTAAATTGATATGTGGGGCCAACCCACTGTGGTACCTAACTACTAGGACGAGTCACAGAAATAATCATATGTGGTACCTAACCACTGGTGGTTCCAAACCACTGAGACTTAGTCACAGAATAATAATATGTGGGGCCAACCCACGTGTGGTACCTAACCACTGGTGACAGTCTGATAAATCATGCCTTCCCCCTCCTCTCATCATACCCATATTTCATGTATATGTTTCTCCATACAATGTGATCATGCTTATTACATAAGAAAATATAACATGGCACACACAGGTTTCACATAGATAAGGCATAATATTCACTATAATGGACTTACCCGGAGTCCTTGCTTATATCCGTAAGGGTAACGTAATGTTTCCTACTGTTATTTCGGCTTTTAACAAACACAACATTTAACATAACAACATATGAAGTGCATAAGAGTTACACACCTGACACTCGTACTATCGTACTCTCGGCTTTAACACTATCGTCACTCGAGACTACCACTATCTGCCTACAATCTTTCTCCGATGCTGGCCCATAACCCGGTGGCCAATCTCGCACCCCTAATACTGCTCGCTTTTTGAACTTAAGGGTTGGGTTTACAGATCCAACCCCTCCTATCGCTTGGCTGGCATTCGAGTCCATGAACACACCTTGGTCACTAAATCATAATAAAGCAATGAGAACAAACTAAAAAAATTGGTGTTCACGGCCACAGCCCTTACCTAGATCGATAAATCCTGGAGCCTTGGACTTGACCCACTGACTAACCAACTCCTAGAGATCTTCAACCGCAAGTGACACCACCCCACCTATATCCGATCAAGCATCCAACTATTAAACTGAGCGGCCATTCGGCTTAAGCAGGAAATCCCGAAAGAGATATTACGAGATAAAAGAAATTATCCCTCTTACCTTCACTTGACTGATTCGAACACCACCTAGCAAGATTCAGCCCAACAATCCCTTAAAGATGATTCAGCAAGAGCTGGAACAGTAGGGAATCCAAAATAGAAAGCCACAAATGGAAACAAGATCTTCAATTGTATGATTAGGGGTTTCAGTTCTTAGAAAGATGAAGAAAACACTATTGAAAGATGGCTAAAAGGTTCAGCTATGGAAGAAAAAAATATAGGCAAAGAGGGTTCGGCTTTTAGGAAGATATTGAAGAGGACAAAAGAGCTAGAGGGTTTCAGTTTTGGAGAGAAATTGAGGCAAATGAGAGAACCCACAAGAGAAGAGAATTTCGGCTTGAAAAGAGAAGGTGGGAAAGAAAGAAAAAGATGAAAAAGATGATCACTTGTGCCTACTAATTTCAACATATCAAACCGAATTTCACCCCCTCTCAGAGCTTGATTTTTGGCCAACTCCTCCTCCACCTGAAAACTCTTATCCTCCCTTGTTATTTTAATCTACATCCTCCCTTCAAAAGAGGCCTTCTTAGCACCAACTCCTCCCTCATAAATCAACATATTATCCACCTAAATAAAAGAATTAAATCTCCTATTTTCTAGCCATTGTGCCGTCCTCCCTTCCCCCCTTAGAGTGCCAAATTTTAGCCCAAAAGCATGGGCTCCAAGCGGCCAACACTTAGGCCCAATCCTCCCCTTAGTGACGCCGCCTACTTGCTCCCTTATAGTACCACCAGATTTTGGGCCACAAGCCCACCTTGCAAATTTTAAACACAGATACCCCTTCTTTCTTTCCTATAGCTCCCCATTAGAAAATCAACCCAGGTCTCAGCCCAAACTTGAGCCCAATTCGCACCTCTAAATCTCAAGCTAACACTTTAACCCTACAACACACAAAATGCACAGACCCACTTACTCAGGATGTTACAGTTCTACCACCTTAAATTAAATTTCGGCCTCAAAATATACCTGATCAAAAGAGTTGAGGGTATTGCTATCACATAACATCCTCCAGCTCCCATATCGCTTCTTCGGATCCATGGTTCCACCATAATACCTTCACCAAAGAGACTGATTTCTTACGCAGTACTTTGACATCCCGATCCAGGATCTGTACTGGTTCCTTCTCAAAAGATAAGTTTGGGCTCACCTCAATTTCTTCCACCGGCACAACATGAGACGGATCTGAGCGATAGCGTCTAAGCATGGAAACATAGAACACATTATGGATCTGACTCAACTCTGGTGGCAACTCAAGCTAATAAGCTACTGGTCCCAGTCACTTAAACACCTGATAAGGCCCGATAAACCTAGGGCTCAGCTTGCCTTTTCGACCAAATCTCAGCACTTTCTTCCACGGTGACACCTTCAAGAAAACCTGTCACCCTCTGCAAATTCTATATCCTTCCGTTTGAGATCGGCATAGGACTTTTGCCTATTGAAGCTTCCTTCAGACGAGCTCGAACCAGCCTAACCTTCTCTTCTGTTTCAGCCACCAACTCTGGACCCAATAACAGCCGTTCCCCTAATTCCGTCCAACACGTCGGGGTACGACACTTCCGACCATATAACGCTTCATATAGTGCCATTCGAATACTTGCCTGGTAACTATTGTTGTATGTGAACTCTGCCAATGGCACAAATTCTTCCCAACTACCTCTGAAATCCAAGGCACAACCCCTTAGCATATCTTCCAAAACCTGGATTACCCTCTCCGACTGTCCATCCGACTGGGGATGATATGCCATACTGAAATCCAACCTTCTACCCAATGCTTGGTGTAACGCTTTCCAAAACCTTGACGTGAACCTAGGGTCCCTGTCAGAGATAATCGACACTGGCACCCCATGTAACCTCACAATTTCTGCCACATATAACTTAGCCAACCTTTGGACAGAGTAATCAACCCAAATTGGTATAAAATGAGTCGAATTTGTTAAACGGTCAATGATCACCTAGACCAAATCCTTCTTAGTAGGCGTGAGGGGTAGCCCACTAATGAAATCTATCGTGATCCTTTCCTATTTCCACTGCAGAATCTTTATCGGTTGCAACAATCCTGAGGGTAACTGATGTTCGGCTTTGACCTGTTGACACGTCAAACACTTACTCACAAATTCACTTACTTCTCGTTTTAGGCCTGGCCACCAAAATTGCTCCCGCAAATCCCGATACATCTTACTACCTCCAGGATGCATAGCATATGGACTGCTATGAGCCTCCTGAAGAATCTTCTGCCTTAACTCCACATCTTTAGGCATGCAAACTTTCCCCTGAAAACATAGCACTCCATCGTTGCTAAGCTATACCCCTCCAATCCATCATTCTGCACTTACAAACACCGAGCGTTTATGACTTCATCCACCAGTTGTTTTTCCTTAACCTGGTTTACCCACGTTGGCTTCATTTGTAGTTCTGCTAACAGACTTTCGTCATCATACAGACTAAGGTGGGCAAATAAGGCTCTTAAATCTGCCACAACCTTGCTGCTCAAGGCGTCAGCTACCATGTTAGCCTTACATGGATGGTACTCAATCTAGCAGTGATAATCCTTCAACAGCTCGATCCACCTCCTCTGCCTTAAATTCAATTCCTTCTGAGTAAGGAGGTATCTCAAACTCTTATGATCTGAGTACACAATAGACCTTTCTCCATACAAGCAATGTCTCTAAATTTTTAGGGCAAAAACCACTACAGCCAACTACAGATCATACGTCAGGTAATTCACCTCGTGAGGTCTCAATTATCGAGAAGCATACGCTACTACCTTTCCATCTTGCATCAGTACACACCCTAACCCTGTATGCGACGCATCACAATAAACCGTAAACTTTTTCTCTGCTTCAGGTTGAATCAGCACCGAAACTTCCGTCAAAATCCTTTTTAACTTCTCAAAACTTTCTTGCTGCTTGTCTGACAACACAAACGGAACCCCTTTCCTTAGCAACTTGGTTAGCAGTACTACAATCAAAGAAAACCCTTCCACAAACCTCCTGTAATATCCTGCTAAACCCAGAAAACTCTGAATCTCTGCTACAGACTCTGGTGGTTTCCAGCCTAACATCGCTTCAATCTTCCGTGGGTCCACCCTAATCCCCTCAGCTGACACCACATGACCCAAAAAGGTAACTTCCTTCAACCAGAACTCGCACTTACTAAACTTAGCAAATAATTGCTTCTCCCTTAGAATCTACAAACCACTCGCAGATGTGCATCGTGCTTTTCCTCTGATTTCGAGTACACCAGAATATCATCTATAAACACTACGATGAATCGGTCTAAAAACGGATGAAACACCCAATTCATCATATCCATAAACACTACTGGGGCATTGATCAACCCAAACGACATCACCAAAAATTCATAATGATCGTAACGAGTACGAAAAGCTGTTTTATGGATATCCGCCTCCTTGACCTTAAGCTGGTGATACCCCGACCTCAAATCTATCTTGGAAAAGACTAAGGCTCCCTTAAGTTGGTCGAACAAATCGTTTATCCTTGGCAATGGATACCTGTTCTTAATTGTCAACTTATTCAACTAACGGTAATCAAGGCACATTCGCATTGATCCATCTTTTTTCTTAACAAAAAACAAGGCGCTCCCCAAGGCGATACACTTGGTAGGATAAAACCCTGATCCAACAACTCCTGAATCTGCGCTTTCAGCTCCACCAACTCTTTCGGCGTCATTCTATACGGGGCAATAGACACTAGCGCTGTTCTTGATAGAAAGTCTATACCAAACTCCACTTTGTGATCAGGAGGCAAACCCAGAAGCTCTTCTGGAAAGATATCGGTAAATTCCTTCACCATTCGGGCATTCTCCAAAGCTAATTCCTTAACCTCCAAGGCACAAACATAAGCCACAAATGCCTTACATCCTTTCCTCACCATCTCCTCAGCCTTCAAAGCGGATACCACACTAGATAGGTAGTTTCTTCTCTTACCTATCATCACCACCTCTTCACCCTCGTCCGTACTCAGCACCATGTGCTTAGCTGCACAGTCCAAGCCCGCTTGATACCTTACCAACCAATCCATCCCAAAGATCAGATCGAACTCCCCGAAGGGCAATTCCATCAAATCAGCTTGAAACACTACCCCTTGAAGTAATAGGGGTACATCTCTATATAATTTTTCTACTACCACAGAGTGTCCTAGGGGGCTAATTACCATCATCTCCCTAGCAGAAGTCTCATAAGCTAAGTTTAAGGTTCCCACTATACTACTAGCAACATAAGAGTGCGTCGAACCAGCATCAATCAAAGTAGTATAAGGCAACCCAAAAATTAAAAACGTACCGGTTATGACATCCGGTGCGTCGCCCTCCTCTCGACGCTTCACTGCATAGACCAACCCAGGCTATCTTGCATCGGTATTTCCAGCACCCCTACCCGATGCTCCACGGCCTCGTCCGTTTTCATCACCACCCCTGGCTACACCTCGACCCCCTGCGGTCGCTGACCATCTCCCCTAAATTGTGTACGCCCTTGATTTTCAGTCTGCGTCCTAGTCGGCCTCTGCAGACAATCCCTTATCCAGTGATCCATTGACCCACACTCGAAACACCCCCTATTACCTGTCCAACATTCCCCCGAATGCGACTTCCCATATCGAGCACCTTGGGGGCCATCGAGTATGTAAAGAAGCCTTGCGACTTGATTGGTCCACCAAATCTAGCTCTTTTCTGAGAATTCCAAGCAGACCCTAATGGCCCAAAATTCCTTTTATCCCTATTCCTATTCTGATTCTGTTTCTCTATTTGTTTCACCTCCTCAGCAATCTTGGCCTTTTTTACAAGAACGGCGAATTCCCTCTCTCGCTGCGGAGCAATCAACACCCGCAGCTCATCCCTTAGTCCGTCCTCAAACCTAACACAGCGCTCATGCTCTGTAGCCACAATACCCCGAGCATACCTACTCAATCGCAAAAATTTCACTTCGTACCCAGATACTGACTTACTCCCCTGCACCAAATTCAAGAATGCCTTACGTTGCGCATCTATATAACTAGACCCAACATACTTTCTTTGGTAAGCCGCCGTAAAGAAATCCCAAGTGATGTCATCGGCCATCGTACCTTCCCTGACAGTAAGCCACCACTAATAAGACTCATCCCGGAGAAGAGACACTATCCCTTTCAACTTCTCCTCAGCCGTGAAATCCAAATCATCCATTATGCGCTCTGTTGCCTCTAACCAATACTCCGCTGTGTTGGGAGCTACACCTGAAACTCCCCTAAATACCTCTGCTTCATTAGCTCGGAGTCATTCGAACACAAATTTTTGAGCCCCCGCACCAACACCTGCTCTAGCGACTCTCTTTAAGACCCGTAGCATAGCCTACGACACTATATCATCACCACCCGTTTGCTCCTGGAACTCAGTGCCCACAGCTGGCGACGCTGGTACTTCATTCTCTGACTCAGAACCAGTAACTCATAACCAGACCCTACTGGTTCTGACACAGTCATCCTACCTTTACCATGACCACGCACATTACGCCCACGACCTTGAGTGCTCATTCTACCATTCGCGATTTAATCTGATTTAGAAATTTTATAGGTTAATAACTTTTTCTTCCACTGATTAACAACTAACAGTCTTACGGAAGGAAGTTTTAATAGTGGCTCTTTCAAATTTGAACTGTCTACATAGTTCATCTCTTAAGTCTGTATTTCTGATTCTAAAGTTCACATTCGATTAACATTCAACGGAGTACCACATACATGCATTCAACACAAGTACATCCACGAGCTCACATTTGTCACCTAAGGGTATCTTCATCATTTCACTACCCAGGGATATTTTTAAAATTTTCACCTACAGGGGTATTTTCATAATTTTCCAAAATAAGGTATCTTGTGATTTTTTCAAAATAGGGGTATTTCGATAATTTTACAATCCGAGGGTATTTTGGTAATTTTACCAATTTTGGTAACTTTCATAAATCAAGGGTAATTTGGTAATTCCTCAAATAAGGGTGCTTTGGTCATTTTCTAAACAGGGTTATTTTGGTTATTTTATAAAATTAAGGGTATTTTGGTCATTTTACAAAATTAAGGTCATATAAGTAATTTTACAAAGATGGGGTACTGGTCCCTTTCGGGTTTTAGTTAAAACTTTGGCCCGTTAACAAGCCCTCATGGTTAAGGTGAACAGTCACTACGCACCAGGTAGGATTCCAGAGAAGAGAAGGTGAGTCGCTAGGACTGCTTAAATACCAAGCTCTTCCTGAATCCAATCCTAGGCATGCGTATGCCTGTTACCACACCCTAGTCCTTCTGACTTGCTCACAGACATGTTTATTTAGGGAAGTTAAGTTTTATGGAATTTAGGAGTTTGTGTAACTAGGCCTACGATCCATAAGCCCTAACATATCTATCTATGTCCCTATAAACCCATTAATCCCATCACACATATATATATATATATATATCACATCAGAGGTTAGGATACTTACTTGGGTGGATCGGTGCCGGAGACTCAAGTGCCATGCTTTTCGAGGTATGCATCTCCCCAGAAATCATTTTACAGACCTTTTATTAAAAATATTTTGGGCCTTATACCCACAGCCGAGCTTTTGAACCTGGCTCTGATACCAAAAATGTAACACCCCAAACCCGGCCTAAATGCTACGACTGAATCTGGCGTGTCACTGGGAAGAAAACATCTCACAAACCCTTTTGGTCGACTTGATTTGAAAAGAAACTTTTGTGTAGTTAAGAAAAACGTGGTTGAATTGAGTGAATTGTTAAAACATTTTGAAACATTATTCAGCATGATAGAATCACTTCGTTGTTAACCTTGTTGATTATTTATCCGATAAATTTAGAAAAACTCAGAGTATTTACTTAAGTGTATAAAAACGTCCATTCCATTGATTACCTGACATGCCTTTTTCTTTTAATAAAGTTTAAGAGAAAACGGAAAGAATAATAAATCCCAAAGTAAAGTTTAAGTGGCCTTATTACAAACTAAAATCCCAACTTAGAGTAAATAAAAATTAGAACCGAAATGAACATTGAAACAAATATAGATATTTCGCATAGCCACCGTGAGTCCACCCCGGCTCCAAATCCACGATCTACACATTATCTGTAAAATGTAATGGAAGGGGTGAGTCACCGAGACTCAGTGTGTAATTCCCCATCCCAAAAGACGTCAAACTCATACACAGGTTCATATGATATTATGCATGTCATGAAACCTATTACCTAAATATCCATCCGAGTCTCCCAAATCTACCCCTTGTGGCACCTAGCCACTGGTGGTACCTAACCACTGGTAACCGAAGTTACAAATATTCATATGTGGGGCCAACCCACTTGTGGTACCTAACCACCGTGACGATCCCTTAAATAGATATGTGGGGCCAACCTCATTGTGGTACCTAACCACTGGGACGAGTCACAGAAATAATCATATGTGGTACCTAACCACGGTGGTTCCAAACCACCGAGACTTAGTCACGAATAATAATATGGGGCCAACCCACGTGTGGTACCTAACCACCGGTGATACCGATAAATCATGCCTTCCCCCTCCTCTCATCATACCCATATTTCATGTATATGTTTCTCCATACAATGTGATCATGCTTATTACATAAGAAAATATAACATGGCACACACATGTTTCACATAGATAAGGCACAATATTCACCATAATGGACTTACCCGAAGTCCTTGCTTATATCCGTAAGGGTAAAGTAATGTTTCCCACTGTTATTTCGGCTTTTAACAAACACAACATTTAACATAACAACATATGAAGTGCGTAAGAGTTGCACACCTGACACTCGTACTATCGCACTCTCAACTTTAACACTATCGTCACTCGAGACTACCACTATCTGCCTACAATCTTTCTCCGATGCCAGCCCACAACCCGGTGGCCAATCTCGCACCCTTGATACTGGTCGCTTTTTAAACTTAGGGGCTGGGTTTACAGATCCAACCCCTCCTATCGCTTGGCTAGCATTCGAGTCCATGAACACACCTTGGTCACTAAATCATAATAAAGCAATGAGAGCAAACTAATAGAAATTGGTGTTCACGGCCACAGCCCTTACCTAGATCGAAAAATCCCGGAGCCTTGGACTTGACCCACCGACTAACCAATTCCTAGAGATCTTCAACAGCAAGTGACACCACCCCACCTATATTCGATCAAGCATCCAACTATTAAACTGAGCGGCCATTTGGCTTAAGCAAGAAATCCCGAAAGAGATATTACGAGATAAAAGAAATTACCCCTCTTACCTTCACTTGACCGATTCAAACACACCTAGCAGGATTCGGCCCAACAACCCCTTAAAGATGATTCGGCAAGAGCTGGAACAATAGGGAATCCAAAATAGAAAGCCAAAAATGGAAACAAGATCTTCAATTGTATGATTAGGGGTTTCGATTCTGAGAGAGATAAAGAAAACACTATTGAAAGATGGCTAAAAGGTTCGACTATAGAAGAAGAAAACATAGGCAAAGAGGGTTGACTTTTAGGAAGATATTGAAGAAGAGAAAAGAGCTAGAGGGTTTTGATTTTGGAGAGAAATTGAGGCAAATGAGAGAACCCACAAGAGAAGAGAATTTCGGCTTGAAGAGAGAAGATGAGAAAGAAAGAGAAAGATAAAAAAGATGATCACTTGTGCCTAGTAATTTCGGTATATCAAACCGAATTTTACCCCCTCCAGAGCTTGATTTTCGGTGAACTCCTCCTCCACCTAATAACTCTTATCCTCCCTTGTTATCTTAATCTACATCCTCCCTTCAGAAGAGACCTCCTTAGCACCAACTCCTCCCCTCATAAATCAACATATTATCCACCTAAACAAAAAATTAAATCTCTTATTTTCTAGCCATTGTGCCATCCTCCCTTCCCCCTTTAGAGTGCTGAATTTTAGCCCAAAAGTATGGGCTCTAAGCGGCCAACACTTAGGCCCAATCCTCCCCTTAGTGACGCCGCCTACTTGCTCCCTTACAACACCACCAAATTTTGGGCCACAAGCCTACCTTGCAAATTTTAAACACAGATACCGGTTTTTTCTTTCCTATAGCTCCCCATTAGAAAATTAACCCAGGTTTCAGCCCAAACCTGAGCCCAATTCGCACCTCTAAATCTCAAGCTAACACTTTAACCCTACAACACACAAAATGCATAGACCCACTTACTCAGAATGTTACACGTTAGCCTGTTGGGCCCAATTTGGCTCAATTAGGCCCATTATAGCCTCGATTTCGTGAGAGTGCTCGTGACACTCTCGACAATCTATCGACATCATTCATGGCTCGATTTACCCCCACGAGCATTCACATGCTCGAGTGGTCACAGTTGCCGACTTTTTATCTTTTTGGCTTTTGGCCATTTCATAGAACATCACATGCATTCATTGGGATAGTGTGAGATTACAAACCTGATTTGGAATACGTGTCACGATACACTCCGAAGCACCTAAGGACACAATCGGCTATAAATTAGTCTTCTTGTTCGATAAACCCAAAATTGAAATTGATAACACAATCCACAACACTTACCAAGAACGATGGCAACTCCTTGCTATGCTTGAATGTTTAGTTACTCCCCTCAATTACGAAATTGAGTCCCTAATTAAAAGCACGAGTTAATGGTGTTGTTCCAAAATAACAAGAAAATAGCCTTCCGGCCTAAATGAAATTAAAATAGAGAACAACCATCCACTCCCCCTATTCAGCCCTAGCTACCCTTACCAAAGAGATCTCCTTTGATGTAGCATGGCAACTCGGTCCTATCTCTTGACTAACACCAATATTCGAAAATAAAGAGAAACCCACAAAATGCTTAGTACTACTTACCCTCAGATTCAACAAGAACAGGTTCTTGAACAATCAGAAGTTGAACCCTCACAATCTTCAGAGATGATAAACAACTAGAAAGAAAAAAAAAGGATTAGCTTCGGTCTGGCAAAAAAGAGAACAATAGATGAAGTATTAAGGGAGAATAGGTTCGGTTCTACTAAAAACAAAAGATCAATGTAATAGTATTCGGCTTATGCTTTGAATGGAGAGGGGAAAGAACAATAAGAAAGAAGGGTATATTGCATTCGGCCAATGGAAAAGAAATAATGTAACGAGAAAAGAAAAGAGAAAACACAATGGCATTGAAGACTTGCCTATTCAGACACTACCAAGAGAAAGGAATAATGGAGCAGAAAATAATCAACACTTGACAAGAGAAAATGAAAGAGATAAAAGATTGAAGAAGAAGAATAGAGGTTTCTGCTATAGTGTAGCAAAAAACAAATGGGAGGAGATGGAGGGTGAGTTTCGGCCAAGAAGTGAACAGGTAACAGTCAAAGAAAAGTAAAATATGAGAACCAAGCGAAAGAGAGAAAAGGTGAAGCTGAAGCAAAATTCGGCAATAGCCAAAATGAGAAAAAAAAACCCAATTCCTATAGTCAAAACACAAAATGCAACACTCTCCCAAAATGAATTTGAAAAAAATGGCACTACCTTCCCCCACTCAAACCGAATATGCCTTCACAAATGACCACTTCCAACACATGATACCACTTCTTCACACACCCCACATTCGGCCAACCTCCACCACTCCCTCAAATCCCGTGATTCTCTCCCCTATTTGCCCCCCATTCACTCTCCACCTCCCATTCAAACTATTTGATTGAGTCTCCATTCTTCCCTTGTAGAGTTCTGTATGAACTCTAATTCTTCCACCCACTTGACACAAAAAAATAGAAGCCTTGACTTGCCAACTATAGGATTCGAACCCCTCTCCCCTTGCCTTACAGATGACGCCAACACCACTCCACCACAAGCTCCTTTTGTGTTGAGCAAACACACTCTAATAAATATAAGTTTTACTTCCAAAAGTCCTCCCCCCTAAAGTGCCCAAAAGCCAAAATTTTACTAGGGCTCAAGCTCGACCCTAGGCCTCCCTAGAGCCCCTAAACACCCTTAAACGACCCCCAAACCCAACATATCATAGAATTACATAAATGTTACCAACCCCTAATTTTAGGATGCTACACCTAGAGGCAAAGAAAGACATTCGAAAAGCCTATATAAACACCCTAGAGGCCAACCTTTAGGGGGCATTCAGCTAGGCCAAAGAGCTAAGCCAGAGGGGCCGAATTGTGGGATTCACTTGAAGAAAGCCAATTGATTCATCTTAAGAAGCCGAAATCAAACTCAAGACTGAGGATCTCTCTTTTAATTCCTTCAGGGGGTTTTAGGGTTTTCTTTATGTTTTATTTTATATTTTCTTTTGAGATGTATTTTTTTATGATTATGAACTAAACCCCTCAAATACTTGAGGGGGATGAAACCTAAGACGAATCTTGTTATTGTTTTCTAAGCTGGATGATAAATAATTGATTTGTTCTTAACTATGTGTTCTTAATTCTTATTTTGATATTTCAGGATATTGATTCAAGCATTTATGCTCTTAGGCAGAGGAGGAATATACCCTGTCTAAGAGTAGATCTAGCATAGTTAAGCAGAGTTGATCGCAACCCTAGAGATAGGATGATGAAAATCTGCCGGATTAGGGTCTAACCTAATATGGGAGTCCATAGATCGAGTTAATGCAATTCTAGGAGTTTTAATTAGAAAGATATTTCAATTAATCAACCTAGGGTTAGGCGCTAGTAGCCTCAAGAGAGGTATTAATATAAATTAAGGAACATTACGGATCAAGTAAAGTGAATAAATCGTCTGGTTCAGAGTTAAATAACAAGTAAAGTCTAGGCAGATTCTTCCTCGGGTATTGTCTCAATCAATTGGTTTTTCCCACAAATATTTCACCAATTCATTCTTTTTGTCTTAGCATCTTTAGTTTAGTAGTTAGTTAATTTAGGTTAAACAACAATTCCTTTAATTCTTAGGTTAAATAATAAAAAGAAAGTTAGTATTAGTACTTTTGGTTCCTTTGGGTTCGACAATCCGGTCTTGCCACTAAACTATAATACTGTTCGATAGGTGTGCTTGCCTCAAGTCATTTTCACAGTTAGTTTTTAGGCTATACCATTCATTAAATAAATTTTTAAGACTCTGGCACACGATCATTTACACAATAAGGATGATAAGAAAACCCAATTATGATACCATACTGGAAGTTCGAGAATGTAACTCATAAGAAAATAATACTGAAGATCTGGATAATTTCTCAGAGTAAACCAAAAGAAAAACAATACTTACCAGCTCTGGAATTCCATCGTAATAGAGTTAATACATTTTCCAAATATTTATATACAAGACAGAGCAACATCCAGTAGAAACAGAGGAATAACCTCACATAAATTTTTACCATCGTCTTTACCCTAACATATTAGAATATAATCTCAAAGAGATAAGGTAATTCCAATCATAAAATGAACCGACCATCAGTGCTTTCATCTAACACTAGAGTTAGCTAACATTCTCACTTGATAAGAATTTCATCAGAAAATGGACAATCACATAAACCCCTGAGGATGAATGAATATCTATACAGAATCCTCAGAAGAGATCATTGTAATCTATTCAACCATAATTGTTATACTCAGGCATCTTTACATTTCAGACATCATTTCTCTGACTAATTCTGTTATCATGAACTCCGTATTACTCCACTCACTAACGAAACCAATTCAGGAGAAATTTCAGCAAACATATCTTTAGACTTTATACCTGATTGAGTCGATTAGCCGAGACTAACTTTTTCTTTATTTGTGACATTGGATAATTTGTATAATCTTTAAAACATTCTTATATTTCTTCCAAAACTGTTTTCACTTTCCAAACTATTCTCATATCTGTATGCGTTACTAATTATTTCACACTGAACTCTTCAGTTTCACACTGAACTCTTTAGTTTCACACTTATGGACTTATTCAACATGATTCTCGTGAATTTTCATTATAAAGCAACACAGGTAAGGGGGTCAGGTCGTCTACCCTGACTCTCATAAATACACGCATATGACTTTACATTCATCATTAACGTAATATCATCATAATCAAATAATTCACTCTAAGCAAATTAATATACTTATTTATTTTACAAATATTTTCTGTCATCCACAATTTCAAATGATGAATTTACTTAATTAAATTCAATATCAATATCTAATTAAATTCCAACACTTAACTTCAATATCACTTACCAAGACTTGTCAAATTAGAAAACGTCTTACGGGTTCGAGTATGTTGTTTACTCGTTGCCATAGTCCAACTATGGCCTTACACATATTATGCCATGGCCTTGCCAGGGTCTTACACGCATCACAATTCCATAACCCAGTTATGGTCTTTTAACTGAAATGCCATAGCCTAGCTATGGTCTTACATTCCATACTTTGCCGATAACAGCCCGATTTTGGGGCTAGTCAGAATAGTGGTTTTGGTTTTGGAACCACTAATTCGAGGCCGTAGAAATTATTTTTATATTATTTTATGTGTTATATCATGATTATATGTGTGCATGAAAATTTTAGTGATTACATGCTTAACTTTGAAAAAGGACTAAATCGCATAAAGAGCAAAAGTTTTGTACTACAAGTTAAAGGTGTCAAATAGCTATAGAACCTTAAATTAGAGGTCCTTAAGGTGAAATTAGGCCTTTAAAAGGGTGATGGATGGCCATTAAGACAAGAAAATGGGATTGCCAAAGGGTAGGTGAGGTTTTGGTGACAAATTGACTAGAAATAATAAAATAAAGAGAAAATGATATCATCTTTTCATCTTCTTCATACTACCACCGAAATTTTTAGCAAAAAGGAGCTTTGGAGAGCTTAAAATTTTCATTAACTTAAACCAATGAAAGTAAGTGATTTTGATGGTTATTTTTGTTAATTTTTGTGTTTTTGGAACCCTTGTAACTTAATCTAGCTAATGAGGGGACTATTTTGCACTATGGTTGAAAGTTTAGGGCTTTGGCATGAGAGAATTAGTGTTGTTTGCTGAATTTTTATGGAATAAAATGAATCTTGGTTGTTAAGTGAACAACTTTTGTTAAGTGATTTTCATGAAAACACATAAAAAGGACATTTTTGTAAAGGTTGTAAAATAGGTGGTAAATTTGTGAAATAATTGGAATTATGAGTTGCTATAAGTTTAATAAAGGTTCAGGTAGGCTTGGGTAGTGAAGAAATTTAATGAAAATCATTTTACGAGCCTAGGGGTAAAATCATAATTTTGTGAAAGTCTAAGGGCAAAATAGTAATTTTTTCAAAGTAGGAATTTTGAAATGCCTTGATTTTTGTGATGATTAAATAAGTGAATTTGTCATTATAGATCAAGAAAAATGGAGTCTAGACCTAGGCCAAGGGAAAACCAAGCTAGTAGACTAATTTAATCTAGTCGCCCACTTTTTGTATGCCGAGCTAAGTTGTACGTAAATAATACAACGTTATTGTATTTATGCATTAAACAATTGATAATTGCATAAAATGATTGATTATTACTATGAATATGCATGAAGAAAGTTGATGTGATATACTCTCGGTTGAACCTTAGGAATAGAGTGGATACTCAAGCCATGACATTTGAGCGATATGTGTGCTAGTGTAAGACCATATCTGGGACGTGGCATCGGCCACATTATGAAATCTAGTGTAAGACCATGTCTGGGACATGGCATCTGCCATATTATGAGAGCCAGTGTAAGACCATGTTTGGAACATGGTGTCAGCATTGAGATGAAAGCTAGTGTAAGACCATGTCTGGGACATGGCATCTGCCTCAAAATGTAAGCCAGTGTAAGACCATGTCTGGGACATGGCATCGGTATTTTACCCTTTTGCGTGAGGCTTGTCAGGTATGCTTTGGTATTCCAACTGGTTCAACGGTAAATTTAAAGTTTGTGGCAAAAGTGAGAAAAGTACGACTATGTTGTAAGTGATACAGGTACCTACACGATATTCATGAGAAATGAGCTCGATTTATATTGTTTGATTAGTAAGGATGAAAATGAGTAAGTTATGTCTTTAGTTAATTGTGATTTTGGTGCAAGTTTATGATATGCTATGAGTTTGATAATGCATGGTAATTGTTGTTAATTATTTACCTATGACTTACTAAGCTTTGTGCTTACTCCCTTTCCTTTTCATTTTCTTATAGTATTGCCAAACTATCTCGGGGATCAAAGGATGTAGGAGACTCGATCACACTATCAATTGAAACATTTGGTATAGTTAGATTTATCATTTTGAGTATGGCATGTAAAGGGACTTAGTCTTTGTCATGTGTCATATTGTTTTGGACAAATGTGTTGGCTTGTCTTGAGGATTGACTCATTTTGTATAAGGCCATGGATGATGGCTATTATTTATTATTGATATATGAAAATGATGATTTTTTTTTTCATGAATGTGCAAATTGCATGGTTGAGTATTTGGTATGTTAATGCATGAATGAGTAGGTTATTTGATATGGCTTATTTTGGTGCAAGTGAGGGTGGAAAAAGGGCTTGGTAAATAGCCTTGTTATTTTCTAGACGGGTAGACATGCGAGCGTGTGTTTAGGTCATGTGTGACACATGGTCTGCCTCATGGGTGTGTAGTTCAGTCGCGTGTCCCCCTGCACCCTAAGTTGGCAAAATAAAATGCCCAGTAGTAACCACACGAGGTGACGCACGGCCACGTGTCTCAACCGTATGGAAGACACGGCCATAGGACATAGGCATGTGCCCAGGCTGTGTGAAGTCTGCATTTGAATTTAAGAATTTAATTCACCATACGGCCTAAGAACAAGGGCGTATGTCTTGGCCGTGTGACCATATAATGTTGCTGACATTAGAAATAGAATGTCAAGGTTTTTGCACACGGGCGGAGACATGGAAGTGTCATGGCCGTGTAAGGGACACGAGCCATGGAAATGGGCGTGTGCCCCTATTTTTAGTGAAATTTTTCAAAATTTTCTAAAGTACCTGGTTTAGTACCAAACCATTTCTAAAGCATGTTTTGGGCCTCATAGGCCCATATTAAGGACGTTAAAAAGAAGTTTGAAAAGTTTTAAATATGAACGAACTTTTATGACCCGAAAATGTATGTTTGTATGTGTTTGAGTTAGGTAATGCCTCATACCCTATTTCGACGTTAAACATAGGTAAGAGGTGTTACATTGCCATGGTCCAACCATTGTCTTATCCTTTAATTCATCATTGAACGATCGTACTCATTTCCTGCGTTCTACTCAATTTGATCTTCCAATTCAATTTTCATACTTTTATAATATTCATGGTTCAACAATAAAGACATAAAACAAAACATTATATTATCTCTAATTTAACAATTAAACATAAGATTCAACCATATGAACATACTGATTACACTTATTCAAGCAAGTGTACATAAACACACATTCCGTCAATTTGTGTAAGTGCACTTATCATATTCACTTAATCAAATATGTTGGGCACCTAATATCATATGAATTCCAAACAAACATGGATGGGCTTATCACCACTAAACTTTCATTTCATTCCACGTTTCCACATTTCTCAACTTATGGTTATCTCATTTCGTACATTATCACATGCACATCATGAGATTCTATTCATACCTTTCAAAGTTCCACCTCATCATAAACACATTTCAAATATCTCAATATCTCTTTTAATACTGTAAAAAATTGCTCGGTTGGAATGCAACTCTGTCTCAACAAGACAATTTTCGTCAGAGTCGGGAGATATCACACTATCACAAGTGGTAACATGGCATGTATAGCTAGACTCACGAACGCTATGTTGGTCTGAGAATCGACTAAACCATAGCTCTAATACCACTAAATGTAACACCTCTTACCTGTATTCAATGCCAGAACAGGGTACGAGGCAATACTGAACTTATTCACAAGCAACATTCAAAACTGAGACATGAAATTCCACTCAAATTTAATGCTTTTCAAACACATTCATATTACCCCTAACGCGAGCCTACAAGGCCCGAAACATGCTTCGGGAGTGGTTCAAGACTAAACCGAGAACTCAAGAAAATTTACAAAACTCAGAAAAATTTCATCATGAAACAAGACCACATGCCCGTGTGGGTTAAGGGACACGCCCATGTGGCATACCACACGCCCGTGCTTCAGGCTGTGTCCACCTTAGGAAGCAGTCTGTTTATGATGTCATAATCAAATTGAGGTCACACGACCAAGTCACACACCCGTGTGCTGGCCGTGTAGCACACACGACTAAGACACAGGCTCGTGTGCTCAATTCTGGACATTCTATTTTGCCAAAATTGAGGTATAGGTGACACACAGCCGGATCACAAGCCCATGGGACTGACCATGTGTCACACATGACCTAGACACATGCCCATGTGTCTACCCATGTGAACAATAACAAGGTTGTTTACCAAGCCATTTGCCACCCTTATTCACACATACACTTACATCAATTCATAGGTACAAAACATATCATACTTAGACAACCAAACACTCACAACTAAGACAATATCATGTCATTCTCATGCCATCACTTATCATGCTTAAAACATCATATTTAGCCCATTAGAAACATACATGACCTAGACACATGCCCATGTGTCTACCCATGTGAGCAATAATAAGGTTGTTTACCAAGCCATTTGCCACCCTTATTCACACATACACTTACATCAATTCATAGGTACAAAACATATCATACTTAGACAACCAAACACTCACAACTAAAATGAAATCCATTTACATTTTTACATATTTACATTTTTGCCCTTAGGCTCGTAAAATGAAATCCATTCATTTTCTTTAATAAACAAGCCTAGTTGAACCATTTTCATAACTATAGTAGCCCACAATTTCCATTAAAACACATTTTTACTACTCATTTTATAACTTTTACAATTTAGTCTTTTTTGACATTTTCACTGAAAATCACTTAGCAAAAGTTGCTTAACAAACAACTAACATTAATTTTCTACCATCAAACATCAAAAGAAATAGATAGATCTTGTTACGAGGATTTCAAAAACGTAAAAATTATTAAAAACGGGGCTAGAACGGATTTACAATCGAGCTTGGAAGCTTGAAAAACCCTGGCCATGGTTTCCCCTTGTGAAATTCGGCCATCGGGTTGAAGATGGAAAAGAATTGGCTTTTAATTTTGTTTTTTAATTCATTTTAATTACCAAATGACCAAATTACCCTTAATGAAAAACTTTAGAAATAAACCAAACCATATCCATTTTTTCCCATCAACTTAACCAATGGCCTAATTACCATTTAGGGACCTCTAATTTAAAATTTCATAGCAATTAGACACCTTTAGCTTCTAGAACTCCAATTTTACACTTTTTTACAATTTAGTCCTTTTAATAAATTGAGTGCCCAAACATTGAAATTTTTGAAAGAATTTTTCACGAAATCATTCCTTAAAATTGCTGACCATAAAAATATAATAGAAAATAAATTTTCTTATGTTAGATTTGTGGCCTCAAAACCACTATTCTGACTAGACCCAAAATCGGGCTATTAAAACTACTCTCGCCCAAGCACGCTTAACTGCAGAGTTCTGATGGGATCCAGTGCATTAGTGCTAGTATGATCGCACCCGTCAACTTTTGTGCAATTGTAGCACCCCTAACCCTCATTACCAGAATAGGGTTACGAGGTTTACCAATCAATACATAACATTTAACCTTCATTCTCATACATCATTCAATTGCAAGCATATTGTCCCTTATAAGGGCCTACGAGGCCTTAAACAGTCTTTAGAAGTGGTTCGGGACTAAACCGATAACATACAAAAATTTTAGAAACTTAGAAATTTTTCAATCATACAAGGGCCACACGCCCGTGTAAACAGGCCGTGTGCCTCACATGGCTAGTAGACACGCCCGTGTCTTTGGCCGTGTGGAAACAGGGCATACATACTAACTTGCATCACATAGCCGAGGACATGCCCGTGTGCCAGGCAGTGTGAAAATTGGAGAGTATACTGACTTGGGTCACACGGCCAACCACATGCCTGTGTGTCTAGCCCGTTTGCCCTTCGAAATGGCCACACACTTTCGTGTGCTAGGCTGTGTGCTATTTAGGGGGTATACTGACTTATGCCACACGGCTAGTCACATGCCCGTGTCTGAGATCGTGTGGAGCATACTAACTTCAATTCAATTTCAACACCAGGGGACACACGACCGTGTAGCTTGACCGTGTGTCACACACATCTAAGACACACACACGTGTCTCTGCCCATGTGGACAAAAATAGGCCATTTACAAAGCCAATTTGCGACCCTTTTTACACATACCTAAGTAAACTCAATTTGTACCATTTTAAGTCACAAATATGCAGCCAAAGTTCATCAACCAATACATAATCATACCAAATCTATTTCAACCATTTCAATACTCAATTCAATGCTATTCACCTATTCAAACACTAATCAACTTAACTTGTTGTACTAAGCATAATTCACATGTATATTTCATTTAACTAATCCAATCCAAATATACATAATCACTTTAACCACATTCATTCAATATAGGGCTATTACCAAACATTAAAAGTAGAACCATATACACATTCATAAGCATCATCAAGTTCATCATCTTATGCCAACTCAAATGGCCAAATTACACATTCAATAAACATACCAAAACGACACAAGCCTATATATGCCATATACCATATATACATGACTCCAAAAGTACCAAATTAGATGATCGATAGTGCGATGAAGTTCTGACGATTTTCGGATCCGAGCTAGCTTCGTAGAACTATAAAACATAGAAATAATTAAACAAAGTAAGCTTTAAGCTTAGTATGTTCATATATGAACATGAAATAATCACAACATTCATTAGCAATTCAAGATAGATAATATCTTAAACATTTAAAACATCAATTCATGAGCTAACATAAAGTTTATCCATCTCATCATTCATAAGTTCTCAACTTTCATTAGTTCGACACTCGAACAATTTTCCGTACATACCTGTACCGAGACATTTCTATTTCTCATCAACACTTTTATCAAACCATTTCGGTTTACAAATGCTTACGATACAATTTCAATGATTTTTTTGATGCCATAGTCCAACTATGGTCTTACACATACATTGCCAAGGCCCTGCCATGGTCTTTTGTTCACATGCTATAACTCGTTTATGGTCTTATTATTTGACTTCCATAGCGCGACTATGGTCTTATTCCGCAACTTGCCTTACTCAATTCGTACGTTTCATTTAATATCTCAACATTTACCCAATAGAATAAATAGATATATGTTCAAGTTCAATTATACGAACTTACCTCGTATTGAAATTAACGGATTAGATTGACTATTCGAAAAACTTACTTTTTCCCTAATCTAAATCCGAATTCTTTCTTTCTTGAACTATATGAATTCAAAATTGACCTATTCAATCATATACTCTTTCAAATTAGTCCAAAACATACATTTAGGCATATTATCACTTTATCCCCTAAACTTTATACTTTTAACAATTTAGTCCCTATTTCACAAATACACATAATTTCATTATACTCTAACTTAGTCGAATTACCTATAAGTCCCTAGCAGACCATAACTTTCATTTATTTCACATTTCAACCCCTCAATTTACATATTTAACAATTTAATCCCATTTTTGACATTTTTGTCAAAAAAACCCTTTACAAAACATGTAAAACAATCATCAAGCTTTCATATTCTATCATCAATCATCAAATTACTCAAGTATTCAACAATTGCAACTCTCAAAATCCTTAACAATTTCAAAATCTAAGGTACGGGCTAGTTAGATTTCAAAGCAATGATCACAAAACATAGAAATCATCAAAAACCGAGCTCAAACCTACCTTAATCAAGCTTAATGTGTTTCGAACTATCTTCTTTGGCTTCTGTTGCTTTTGGTAATCGGTTAAGATGAAGAAAAATAAAGATAATATGGCTTTTGTTTTATTTATGTTAAGTTTAATTACCAAATTACCTATTTAACCTTAATGACATAACATTAAAATCATCATATTAATGTCCATTAATGTCCATTAACCTTCAAAATAGTCTAATTACCATTTTTAGGCCATCATATTTAAAAGCCAAGGCCAATTGACACCTTTAACTAATAGCATACAACTTTTACATTTTATGCGGTTTAGTCTTTTTTCTCAAATTGAGCAATTAAACGATAAAATTACTTCACGAAAATTTCACACATTCATAATTTCATGCAATAAACACATAAAATAATATCAAAAACAATTTTTGACATTGGACTCGTGGTTCCAAAACCTCTGTTTCGATTTAGCTAAAATCGGGTTGTTATATCAATCTATTTATATAAAGGCTCCCCCTTATCGGACTTGAGCCTCGAATTTGAATGCAAATTTGATCAAATAACGTTTCAAATGATTTATTTTGCAAAACGTAAATAACTAATTAGTTAAACGATGTCTAAAAAAATATATGAAATAAAATGGGAGGGGTGCAACAGGACTTCCCAAGAGGTCACTGATCCTAGTACTACTCTCGCCCCACCACACTTAACTTTGGAGTTCTGATGGGATACGGTGCATTAGTGCTGGTATGATCACTCCCGTCAACTCTTTCGCAATCTTAAAGGCTACCCTTTATCGCACTTGTGCCTCGAATTTGAATGCAAATTAGATCAAATACCGTTTCAAATGTTTTATTTCGCGAAACATAAATAACTAATTAGTTAAACGATGCTATAAAAAAATTATATGATATAATGAGAGGGGTACAACACGAGGACTTCCTAGGAGGTCACCCATCCTAGTACTACTCTCGCCCAAGCACGCTATACTACGGAGTTCTGTTGGGATCCGGTGCATTAATGCTGGTATGATCGCACCCGTCAACTCTTGCCTAGTTTGTTTATATAAAGGCTACCCCTTATCGCACTTGCGCCTCAAATTTGAATGCAAACTCGACCAAATAATGTTTCAAATGATTCGTTTCTTAAGACGTAAATAACTAATTAGTTAAACGATGTTTTAAAAAAATTTATATGAAATAAAATGGGAGGGTGCAACACGAGGACTTCCCAAGAGGTCACCCATTCTAGTACTACTCATGCCCAAGCACGCTTAACTACAGAGTTCTAATGGGATCTGGTGCATTAGTGCTTGTATGATCGCACACGTCAACTTTTGCGCAATCTATTTATATAAAGGATACCTCTTATCGCCCTTACGCCTCAAATTTGAATGTAAATTCGAGCAAATAATGTTTCAAATGATTTATTTCGCAAAACATAAAAAACTAATTAGTTAAACAATATTTAAAAAGAAATATATGAAATAAAATGGGAAGGGTGCAACACGATGACTTCCCAGGATGTAACACCCCAAACTCGTCCTAGACGTTATGACCGGATCTAGCATGTCACATAGAAAGGTTGCTTAAAAACTGCGCGTTCGTTTAAAACTTCGTATTCTTTTTGAAAGAAAAAGAGCTTTGTTGTTTGTGAACTTCAGAATTGCTTTCATCGTTTTCTTGTAAAAATATTATAATTGTTGTTCGCGAAAACTTTGGTTATAGCAGAAATCAGATTCAGTAATTTACGAAAACGTGATATTTTGAAAACAATTATTAACTTTTTAAGAAAACCCAAAGTTTAATCATTTATAGTTTGAATACAACTGAAATGAAAGTTTAAAACAAAATTTAGTCCAATGGCCTTATTACAAAAAAACCAAACCCAAATTAAAATAATCTTAAAATGAAGCAAATCTAAAATTTACTAAAGGTTGAGAGAAATACTCCGACGTTCGGCCACCACAGAGTCCTTCGCAGCTCCAAATCCTCTAATGCTCAGAATCACCTGCAAGGTTAAAGCAGAGGTGAGTTATGAGAACTCAGTGTGTAATCCCCTATTCGGTCACTAACTGGGCCCGAGCCCAAATGCAGACAGGTCAAACCCTATACAGAAACAGACTGGGTCGAAGCCCTATTCGGTAACAATCTGGGCTTTAGCCCTATAAACATGATAATGCAGATAATGTATATAGCCCAACCTAATAATCTGTCCGCTACACACCACCTGTAACAGCCCAAAACACCTTTGGGGATTTCTAAATTGACCCACCCATCCGCTACACACTAATAAGGTAGACAAGCTGCTAATCACAGAATTTGTGGCGAAGCCACCAGGATAACAGAATATATGTGGCATAGCCACTATACAGATTGTGCAGAGCCACCAGAATATACTTCCTCCGATCATCAAACCCAACCCAATGCATGCTGTCATGACATAAATATTTCGTGTATGCAATATGTCAAAATCATAATCAATCATATAAATATAACACACATATTACTGAAACTACCACTAGGGGTATAACAGTTATTTACCCTCCAAGGGTATTTTGGTAACTTACCCTCCAAGGGTATTTCAATAGTTTTACCCTTCAGGGGTATTTCGATAATTTTACCTTTCAAGGGTATTTTGATAATTTTGTATTTAATGGCCTTTCCGAAGGCCTACTGTCGCCTCGAGCAACACAGAACCCTTTTTGGGTCTCTACGAAACTATTGGGCCTAAAATCCATTTTAGGTCCCATATGGGCCCACACGTTCGTGTGGCCCAAAACGCATGGTTTCAGTTTCAAATTTACTGATTTTACATTCGGACCTATTATTCCAATAGTTTTGCCCAGGTGGGCCAGATAGCCCATTGGCCAATTTGACCTGTTTTGGCTCGATCAGGCCCATTACAGCCTCGATTTTGTGAGAGTGCTTGTGACACCCTCAACAACTTAACGTCACGATTCGTATCTTGATTTACCACTACGAGCACTCGCACGCTCGAGTGGTCACAGTTGCCAATTTTTTGGCTTTTGGCCGTTTTACAGAACATCACAAGCTTTCATCGAAAAGGGTGTGAGATTACACACCTGTTATGAGTTTACGATACTCGGTACTTCCCAAACATCTGAGATCACAATAGCTAATGATTAGTCTTAATCCACACTACTTCCCGAAATTGAGATTGATAACGAACCACCCTACTCACCACCCCGACGGTAATTCCTTGCTATGCTAGAACGCTTGGTGTTACTCCCTTTGATTACGAAGTTGGGTCCCTAACCAAAGAACATAAGTCAATACCGTTGTTCCAAGTTCACAAAGACAAGGCTAATCGGCCTTAAGAAACTTAGCAAGATAAGGGAAACTTCCACCCCTAATCGGTCAAGGATACATTTACCAAAGTGCCACAGAGTCGATAGTTGCAACCAAGATTTTGGCTTCCACACAAAAGAAAGAGTGGACGAGACTTAAGATGAAGAAGGACTCAGATTCGTCCTAGCCACAACAGTCAAATGAGAGTTTTGATTTTTGAAGAGAAACAAGAGAGAAAAGAAAGAAAGTAGAGAAAGGAACAACCATTACCTTAGATTAGAGATAAATCGAAATGGGAGAAGAGATTTAGCAACCAAACAAAGAAACTGAGAATCACTATGAAGCAATTCGGCACTTAGCAACCAAAGCAAAAGGTTCAAGTTCGGCTAAGGGGTTGGACCAAAATGAAGAATCTAATGATGGGAAAGAAAAGAAATAAGCCAAACCAAGACTAGAAGCATAGGGGTTTCGGCTATGGTGTAGAAGAAAGATGCAAATGGAGGGAAAAGATGGAGGGTGAGTTTCGACCAATCAAAGTTTAGGCAAATGAGAAAAGAAAAGAGTTTGGAAAGAAAATTGGGAAGAAAGGAATAGTGAAGTTGAGGTTTTGGTAAGGAAGAATTGAAGACAAAAAACCCTAAATGCCTCGAAAAGAAAAGTGACTAAAATGCGAAATTGCTAGGGAGGGCTAGAGAAATTCGGCACCCTTCCTACCCTTGATCGAATGTGCACTCTTCCCATGCCAAGTCTCTTGGCCGAATTTTCCCATTCACTGCCCCATATTCGACCAACTCTTCCCACGCCATAATCCCTTTATTTCCTCCACAAATCTCTCCCTAATTGACTCTCCATCTCCCATTCGAAATCACCCAACCACCTTGACCAATTCAAACACTCCTCCACCAGAATTTGATTCCAACATAACCTCTTGTCATCTCCTAAGCAAAATAAAAGCCTTCAACTTGCCATCTGTGGAATTCGAACTCCTTCCCTCCCCTTCTCGCCCATGACGCCACAGCCACCTTACCAGTAGGCTCATTGTGTCTCCTAAATGCACCCAATTATTCTTAAGTCCTACTGCCATCAACTCTATCCACTAAAAGGCCAAAAATGAAAATTCTTTCTATGGCCTAACTTGAACCCGAGATTTCATAGAAACCCCATAACCTTCCAAAATCACCTTCCTAACAGGTCCAACTTGAAATAATGTCGTTCCCATATTCCCAAAAATTCTAAAATGTTTCTATGCTTGGGGCCCAATAGGCCCAATTCTACTAGGCCCAAATTCGGGGCGTTACACAGAAGGTCACCCATCCTAGTACTACTCTCGCCCAAGGACGCTTAACTGTAGAGTTTTGATGGGATCCGGTGCATTAGTGCTGGTATGATCGCACCCATCAACTCTTGTGCAATCTATTTATATAAAGGCTACCCCTTATTTATATAAAGGCTACCCTTATCACACTTGCGCCTCAAATTTGAATGCAAATTTGACCAAATTACGTTTCAAATGATTTATTTTGTAAAATGTAATTAACTAATTAGTTAAACAATGTTGTAAAAATTTATATGAAATAAAATGGGAGGGTGCAACACGAGGACTTCCCAGGAGGTCACCCATCGTAGTACTACTCTCGCCCAAACACGCTTAAGTGTGGAGTTCTGATTGGATCCGATGCATTAGTGCTAGTACGATCGCACCCGTCAACTCTTGCGCAATCTCTTTATATAAAGGCTACCCCTTATCGCACTTGCACCTTGAATTTGAATACAAATTCGACCAAATAATGAGGTCACGCATCCTAGTACTACTCTTGCCTAAGCACGCTTAACTGCGAAATTTTGATGGGATTTGGTGAATTAGTTCTTGTATAATTGCACCCGTCAACTCTTGGGCAATTTATTTATATAAAGGCTACCCCTTATCATACTGGCGCCTCTAAGTATAATGCAAATTCGACCAAATAACGTTTTACATGATTTATTTTGCAAAATATAAATAACTAATAAGTTAAAAGATGTTTAAAAAAATTATATTAAATTAAATGGGAGGGGTGCAACACGAGGACTTCCCAGGAGGTCACCCATCCTAGTACTACTCTCGCCCAAGCATGCTTGACTGCGAAGGTCTGATGGGATCCGGTTCATTAGGGCTGGTATGGTCACACCCGTCAACTCTTGCGCAATCTATTTATATAAAGGTTACCCCTTATCGCTCTTGCACCTCGAGTTTGAATGCAAGTTCGACCAAATAACGTTTGAAATTATTTATTTCTCAAAACGTAAATAACTAATTATTTAAACGATGTTAAAAAAATATGAAATAAAATGGGAGGGGTGCAACATGAGCACTTCCCAGGAGGTAACCCATCCTAGTACTACTCTCGCCCAAACATTCTTAACTAATGTGTTCTGATGGGATCCAATGCATTAGTGTTGGTATGATCGCACCCGAAAACTCTTGTGCAATCTATTTATATAAAAGCTACCATGTATCGCGTTTGCACCTCAAATGGTGAATTTGAATGCAAATTCGACCAAATAACGTTTCAAATGATTTATTTCACAAAACGTAAATAAATAACTAGTTAAACAATGTTTAAAACAAATTTATATGAAATAAAATGGGAGGGGCGCAACACGAGGACTTCCCAAGAGGTCACCCATCCTAGTACTACTCTCGCCCAAGCACGCTCAACTGCAGAGTTCTAATGGGATACGATGCATTAGTGCAAGTATGATCGCACCCGTCAACTCTTACGCAATCTATTTATATAAAGGCTACCCCTTATCGCACTTGCGCCTCGAATTTGAATGGAAATTCGACCAAATAAGGTTTCAAATGATTTGTTTTGCAAAACATAAAATACTAATTACTTAAACAATGTTTAAAAAAAATTATATGAAAGAAAATGGGTGGGTGCAGCACTAAGGCTTCCTAGGAGGTCACCCATCCTTGTAGTACACTCGCCCAAGAACTCTTAACTGCGGAGTTCTAATGGTATCCGGTGCATTGGTATGATCATACTTGTTAACACTTGCGCAATCTATTTATATAAAGGCTACCCCTTATTTATATAAAGGCTACCCCTTATCGCACTTGCTCCTCGAATTTGAATGCAAATTCGACCAAATAACGTTTCAAATGATTTGTTTCGCTAAACATAAGTAACTAATTAGTCAAACAATGTTTAAAAAAATTATATGAAATAAAATGGGAGGGGTGCAACACGAGGACTTCCCATGAGGTCACCCATCCTAGTACTACTTTAGCCCAAGCATGCTTAACAGTGGGGTTTTGATTGGATCTGGTGCATTAGTGCTGGTATGATCGCACCAGTCAACTCTTGCACAATCTATTTATATAAAGGCTACCCCTTATCGCACTTGCGCCTTGAATTTGAATGTAAATTCGACCAAATAATGTTTTCCATGATTTATTTCACAAAATGTAAATACCTAAATAGTTAAATGATGTTTAAAAAAATTATATGAAATAAAATAGGAGGGGTGCAACACGATGACTTCCCAAGAGGTCACCCATCCTAGTACTACTCTCACCCAAGCACATATAACTGCGAAGTTTTGATAGGATCCGGTGCATTAGTGCTAGTATGATCTCACCCATCAACTCTTGTGCAATCTATTTATATAAAGGATACCCATTATTTATATAAAGGTTACGCTTATTGCACTTGCGCCTCGAATTTGAATGCAAATTCGACCAAATTATGTTTCAAATGATTTATTTCACAAACGTAATTAATTAATTAGGTAAACAATGCTTAAAGAAAATTATATGAAATAAAATGGGAGGGGTTCAACATGAGGACTTCCCAGGAGGTCACTCATCCTAGTACTAATCTCGCCTAAGCACGCTTAACTACGGAGTTCTGATGGGATCCGGTTCATTAGTGCTGGTATGATCGCATAGATCAACTTTTGTGCAATCAATTTATATAAAGGCTACCCCTTATCACACTTGCGCCTCAAATTTGAATGCAAATTCGACCAAATAATGTTTCAAATGATTTATTTCTCAAAACGTAAATAACAAATTAGCTAAATGATGTTTAGAAAATACAACTAAAAATAATAATATGAAATAAAATGGGAGGGGTGCAACACGAAGACTTCCCAGGAGGTCACCCATCCTAGTATTACTCTCGTCCAAGTACGCTTGACTGCGGAGTTCTGATGGGATCTGATGCATTGGTGCTGGTATGATCGCACTCGTCAACTCTTGCATAATCTATTTTTATAAAGGCTACCCCTTTTCGCACTTGTGCCTCGAATTTGAATGCAAATTCGACCAAATAACGTTTCAAATGATTTATTTTGCAAAACGTAAATATCTAATTAGTTAAACGATGTTTAAAAAAATTATATGAAATAAAATGGGAGGCTTCAACATGAGGACTTCGCAGGAGGTCACCCATCCTAGTACTACTCTCGCCTCAGCACAACTAACTGCGCGGTTCTGATGGGATCTGATGCATTAGTGCTGGTATGATCAAAACCATCAACTCTTGTGAAATCTATTTCTATAAAGGCTACCCCTTATCGTAATTGCGCCTCAAATTTGAATGCAAATTCGACCAAATAAGGTTTCAATTGATTTATTTCGCAAAATGTAAATAACTAATGAGTTAAACGATGTTTAAAAAAATTATATGAAATAAAATGGGAGGTGTGCAACACGAGGATTTCTTAGGAGGTTACCCATCCTAGTACTACTCTCGCCCAAGCACGCTTGACATCGGAGTTATGATTGGATCCAGTTCATTAGTGCTGGTATGATCGCACCCGTCAACTCTTGCGCAATCAATTTATAAACAGCTACCCCTTATCGCACGTGCCCCTTGAATTTGAATGCAAGTTTGACCAAATAATGTTTCAAACGATTTATTTCTCAAAACATAAATAACTAATTAGTTAAATGATGTTTAAAAAAATTATATGAAATAAAATGGGAGGGGTGTAACAGGAGGACTTCCTAGGAGGTCACCTATCCTAGTACTATTCTTGCCCAAGCACACTTAACTGCTGAGTTCTAATGGGATTCGGTGCATTACTGCTAGTATGATCGCACTCGTCAACTCTTGCGCAATCTATTTATACAAAGGCTACCCCTTATTTATATAAAGGTTGTAACACTCCAGAATTTGGGCCTAGAAGTATTGGGCCTTAAGCAAGGGAACGATTAGGAAACTGTGCATAAAAGTTCATGTGAGCTAGGAAATGACACAATTAAATGTCTGCTTTAGTGGTTAAGGGTCCTGAGAAGTATTGGAGAAGTCTTGGGTTCAAACATGAGCTCTAGCAAAAATTTTGGTTTTAGGTGAATAAAACCTTGGGACTAAGTAAGTAGGCTTTAAGAATAAAATGTGGTAAAAGGTGACACAAAGAGAGTGGGTGGTCTAGTGGTAAGGTGGCATTACAACTGGCAAGAGGTCTGAGGTTCAAGTCTTGGGATGAGCAAAGGAGGTTTTATTTTGCAGTTGTGACGCCTAGTGGTTGTGTTGTAGTGGGATTCTGCTCAGGTGGTTGTGGAATTAGTCTTGGGGGAGTGATTCATGGGATAAGGATTTGGAGGACTTTGAAAGTGTTTCAAATTAAAGGTGTTGAGATATTTGGGGAGTGGAATTAATGGTGTAGTAGTAGTTGGCTGAAAGTGGGTTTCCCATGGTGCAAATTCGGTCATATGACTTTTATTCTTGTGCTGGAATAGGTTGTGCATTTTTGCTCTCCATTTCAAAAATGTTTACCTCTTGTTGTGCTTTTTTTCTCCCTTTTGTGTATTGTGTGTTTTGGTAACTGAGTACCATTAGTGTCCATTCGGGTAATTGGATTTTTGTTCTTCAAAATCGTTCTTGCTGGATCAACTTCCTTTCTCTCCCTTATTGGTACTTTACCTTTACTTATTTTTGGTTTTGGGTAGCCGAACGTTTCCTCCCTTGTTAACCGAATATTGTTTGTGCCATCAATCCTCTCTCTTGTCCTTGATTATCGATTCTCTTCTATTCTCCCTCTCTCTCAAGCTGTGGTGGATGAGCATCTCATCTTTCTCTCGATTCTAACTTCTCTTCCCTGTCACTCAAATAGTTTTCGTTGGCAGAATATCGATTGGTAAGTCCTTACATCTCTACTCTTTCGGCTTTTCTCCTCTATTTCTTTAGATGTCGACTCTTATCTTCTTTTTTACCTTTGTTATGGTGTTCTTTCGGGTTTAAGGAATCCGTGAGGAGTGGAGAAGTTCTCTAGTGTTGTAGAAACCTTTCATTCTTGATCGAAGGTAATACTGCTCGCAGTGAATGATCTGAACTAGAATGTGTTGTCGTGGGTTGGTATTGGCCGAATATACATTTCCCTTGTTTAGGGTTTGCATTTTCTTTAGGCTGATAATCATAGATTCAACCCACATGTATAAGCAATCCTGATTACTAAATTCTCTTTATATGCAGATAACTATCAAGGAAGGTTGAGATCCTATTGTCAAGCGATTGATAAATGCCTTTTTTAAAGGTAGGATGGTGCTCGTCGGCTGTTCGCAAGAGTTCGTATTCAGGTGTGTATTAGTACCGTAATTGCTAATGGGTCAAAAGCCGATAGAGTGAGTAACTATTTTTCATAAATGATAAGCAGCTTAAAAGCTGAAAAGTGTGTGTAACTGTATACCCTGTTTCTGCTGTTCGGCTTAAAGCCGAAAGTGTGTGTATTCACACCCCTGCCTATCTATGAATCGGCAAAAGTCGGTAAGCTGAAATGCCAAAACCTCAGCATTCGAGGCCTTACGAGCGTACGAAAGCACGCGGGGCAAATCGAGCCCCAAATCATGGGTAGCAGATTACAAAAGCCACCACGTATGTTTTCATGGACGGGGGCCGTTATGGGCCTTGATAGGTCAAAATGGGCCGTATGGTCCCAATGGGCCTGTGGGCCCACACAAGAAAAATCCTCGATAAGTGATCATGGATAGGTTGGTTTATGAGGCTCGCGATGCCGTATGTGAATCTGGACTAAATGGGTCACACGAGCGTGTGGGCCCATAGCGGGTTTTGGGCCCATATACACTGTTCTGGCCGTGTACGTTATCTAAGTCGCTCAAAGCGACGATAGACCCTCTAGGAGGTCGTAATAAGTATCGAGACCCCAATGTTGTAAAATTATTGAAATACCCCTATAGGACAAAATGACTGACTTAGATTATGAGTTTGACTAATTTGACTGTGATCGTATGACTGTGTTTTAACTGACTTGACCGTGGTCGTGTGACTGATATGCATTTAGTATATGTTTAAATAATCGTTACTGAGCATGGCCATTCTACATACACCTGTGATGATTGAGCATGACATACACGACATATTGCATGGGGTTGGGACATTGTTACTGAAGAAGTCTACAGCCCGTTGCCGTTCTATACAAGGCTTTCAGCTTTTCTGCGATATTTATGGCTTTTAGTCATTCTATCTACGGCGCCGAGCCGTTCTGTTGACTTAGTGCCGCAACCAGTGCTAAACTTGGTGTGTTGGCTGGGTGGGTCAATTTTATCCCCACATGGTGTGTTGGTTGGTGCGGGTGGTGTATTGGTTGGATTGGAATTTGGATTTACATGCGCATATACGCATCGTCTCGATTACGTAATGGGCTAAGGCCCACCTGATACTGTGTCTGTGATGGGCTTAGGCCTAGTCTGTTTCAGCATATCGTATATCTAACTGTTTGTATTATAAGGGATTACACACTGAATTTTCGCAAACTCACCCTTTTGTCTAACTGTACAGGTAATCCCTAGCCTTAGGTGATTTGGAGCCGCGAGAGACTCGGACGTGGCCACACTATCGCTGATGCTCTGCTGTAGACTTTTTATTTGAATTTTATATTTTAGGTTTTAATTCTGTTATAAGGCCTTTGAGGGATTAAATTTTTAAATGGGCTTTAGATTTCCTTATTTAAAACTGCTAAACACGAATTTTCAAAATTAACAACTATTTTCAAAAACATTTAAAAATAGATGTTTTAATATTTCAAACTTTAGTAGCTTCCGCGATTGGAATAACCTAAAGTATCAATGCCAGACGTTAAGTAAACTTTTTTGACGAGACGATTTGCTAAACAAGAGCAAAAGGATTTAAACATAGAAATGATCTTTTAATGAAAAACCTAGTTTTTGAACGACACTTTGATGAGACATGCCAGATTCGGCCATAACATCTGGGCTGGGTTTTGGGTGTTCAAAGGCTACCCCTTATCGTACTTGCACCTCGAATTTGAATGCAAATTCGACCAAATTACGTTTAAAGTGATTTATTTCACAAAACGTAAGTAGCTAATTAGTTAAAAGATGTCTAAAAAAATTATATAAAATAGAGGGGTGCAACACGAAGACTTCCCATAAGGTCACCCATCGTAAAACTACTCTAGCCTAAGCATGCTTAACTACGGGGTTTTGATTGGATCTGGTGCATTAGTACTAGTATGATCGCACCCGTCAACTCTTGCACAATCTATTTATATAACGGCTACCCCTTATAACACTTGCGCCTCGAATTTGAATGCAAATTCAAACAAATAACATTTTACATGATTTATTTCACAAAACGTAAATAACTAAATAATTAAATGATGTTTAAAGAAAATTATATGAAATAAAATGTGAGGGGTGCAACATGATGACTTCCCAAGAGGTCACCCATCCAAGTACTACTCTCGCCAAAGCACGCTTAGTTGCGGAGTTCTGATGGGATCCGGTGTATTGGTGCTGGTATGATCGCACCCATCAACTCTTGTGCAATCTATTTATATAAAGGCTACCCCTTATTTATATAAAGACTACCCTTATCGCACTTACGCCTCAAATTTGAACGCAAATTCAACCAAATTACGTTTCAAATGATTTATTTTGCAAAACGTAATTAACTAATTAGTTAAACAATGTTTAAAGAAAATTATATAAAATAAAATGGGAGGGATGCAACACGAGGACTTCCCAGGAGGTCACCCATCTTAGTACTAATCTCTCCTAAGCGCGCTTAACCATGGAGTTCTGATGGGATCTGGTGCTTTAGTGCTGGTATGATCGGATAGATCAACTCTTGTGCAATCTATTTATATAAAGGCTACCGCTGATTGCACTTGCGCCTCAAATTTGAATGCAAATTCGACGAAATAACATTTCAAATGATTTATTTCAGAAAACGTAAATAACTAATTAGTTAAACGATGTTCAGAAAATACAACTAAAAAATAATATGAAATAAAATGGGAGGGGTGCAACATGAGGACTTCCTAGAGGTCACCCATCCTAGTATTACTCTCGCCCAAGTACGCTTGACTGCGGAATTCTGATGGGATCCGATGCATTTGTGCTAGTATGATCGCACTCGTCAACTCTTGCGTAATCTATTTTTATAAAGGCTGCCCCTTATCGCACTTGTGCCTCAAATTTGAATGCAAATTCGACCAAATAACGTTTCAAATAATTTATTTCACAAAACATAAATAACTAATTAGTTAAACACTGTTTAAAAAATTATATGAAATAAAATGGGAGGGTGCAACGTGAGGAATTCCCAGGAGGTCACCCATCCTACTACTACTCTCGCCCCAGCACACCTAACTGCGGGGTTCTGATGGTATCCGATGCATAAATGCTAGTATAGTCACACCCGTCAACTCTTGCGCAATCTATTTATATAAAGGCTACCCCTTATCGCACCTGCACCTCGAGTTCGAATGCAAGTTCGACCAAATAACATTTGAAATGATTTATTTCTCAAAACGTAAATAACTAATTATTTAAACGATGTTAAAAAAATATGAAATAAAATGGGAGGGGTGCAACACGAGCACTTCCCAGGAGGTAACCCATCTAGTACTACTCTCGCCCAAACATTCTTAACTAATGTGTTCTGATGGGATCCAATGCAGTAGTGCTAGTATGATTGCACCCGAAAACTCTTGCGCAATCTATTTATATAAAAGCTACCCCGTATCGCATTTGCGTCTCAAATGGTGAATTTGAATGCAAATTCAACCAAATAATGTTTCAAATGATTTATTTCACAAAATGTAAATAACTAATGAGTTAAACGATGTTTAAAAAAAGTTATATGAAATAAAATGGGAGGGGTGCAACACGAGGACTTCCTAGGAGGTCACCCATCTTAGTACTACTCTCGCCCAAGCACGCTTGACTTCGAAGTTCTGATGGGATCCGGTTCATCAGTGCTGGTATGGTCGCACCCGTCAATTCTTGCGGAATCTATTTATATAAAGGCTACCCCTAATCGCACAAGATTTTGATTGGAAATTCGATGAAATAACGAGGTCACCCATTCCAGTACTACTCTAGTCGAACCACGCTTAATTACGGAGTTTTGATGGGATCTGGTTCATTAGTGTTGGTATGATCGCACCCATCAAATATTGCGCAATCTACTTATATAAAGGCTGCCCCTTATCGCACTTGTGCCTCAAATTTGAATGCATATTCGACCAAATAACGTTTCAAATGGTTTATCTCACAAAACTTAAATAAAAAATTAGTTAAACGATGTTTAAAATATATATATATGAAATAAAATGGGAGGGGAGCAACATGAGGACTCCCCAGGAGGCCACCCATCCTAGCACTACTCTCGCCCAAGCACGCTTAGTTGCAAAGTTCTAATGGGATCCAGTGCATTAGTACTGATATTATCACACCCGTCAACTCTTGCGCAATTTATTTATATAAAGACTACCCCTTATCGCACTTGCGCGTCAAATTTGAATCAAAATTTGACCGAATAACATTTCAAATGATTTATTTCGCAAAACGTAAATAACTAATTAGTTAAAAGATGTTTAAAAAAGGTATATGACATAAAATGGGAGGGGTGCAACACAAGGACTTCCTAGGAGGTCACTGATTCGAGTACTACTCTTGCCCAAGCACGCTTAACTACGGAGTTTTGATGTGATTCGATCATTAGTGCTGGTATGATCGCACCCATCAACTCTTGCGCAATATATTTATTTAAAGGCTACCTCTTATTACACTTGCGCCTCGAATTTAAATGCAAATTCAACAAAATAACAAGGTCACCCATCCTAGTATTACTCTCACCCAAGTACGCTTGACTGCGGAGTTTTGATGGGATTCGAGGCATTGGTGATGGTATGATCGTACTCGTCAACTCTTGCGCAATATATTTTTATAAAGGCTACCTCTTTTCGCGCTTGTGCCTCAAATTTGAATGTAAATTAGACCAAATAACATTTCAAATGATTTATTTCGAAAAACGCAAATAACTAATTAGTTAAACGCTATTTAAAAAAATTACATTAAATAAAATGGGAGGGTACAACACAAGGACTTCCCAGGAGGTCATCCATCCTAGTACTACTCTCGCCCCAGCACACCAAACTATGGGGTTCTGATTGGATCTGACGCATTAGTGCCGGTATGATCACACCCGTCAACTCTTGCGCAATCTATTTATATAAAGCTACCCCTTATTGCACTTGCACCTCAAATTTGAATGCAAATTAAACCAAATAACATTTCAAATTATTTATTTCGTAAAACATAATAACTAATTAGTTAAACGATGTTTAAAAAATATATATATCAAATAAAATAGGAGGGTGTAACTCGAGGACTTCTCATGAGGTCACCCATCCTAGTACTACTCTCGCCCATGCACGCTTAAGTGCGAAGTTCTGTTTGGATCCGGTGCATTAGTGCTGGTATGATCGCACCTATCAATTCTTGCACAATCTCTTTATATAAAGGCAACCCTTTATCGTAGTTACGACTAGAATTTGAATGCAAATTAAAAAAATTTATATGAAATAAAACGGGAGGGGTGCAACATGAAGACTTCCCAAGAGGTCACCCATCCTAGTACCACTCTCGCCCAAGCAGGTTTGACTTCGGAGTTCTGATGGGATCCAGTTCATTAGTTCTAGTATGATCGCACCTGTCAACTCTTATGCAATCTATTTATATAAAGGCTACCCCTTATCGCACTTGCGCCTCGAATTTGAATGCAAATTCGACCACATTACATTTCAAATGATTTATTTCACAAAATGTAAATAACTAATTTGTTAAACGATGTTTAAAAAACATATATGAAATAAAATAGAAGGGGTGCAACACGAGGACTTTGTAACACCCCAAACCCGGCCCATGAGTCTTGACCGGATCTGGTATGTCACAGAGTAAAATGATTTGAAACATTTTGAGTGTCGGTGAAAACTTGTTAAAATATGGCTAAGGTATTAAAAGCAGGTTTGATAAAACTTCGGTTGGGATTATTTTTTTAAACATGGTTGTGTTGATAAACCCTTTGAAAGCGTTTGATCATGTAAATTTTAAAATTGTCAAGGTTATAGTTGGCTTGGTGTATTTTGTTACCCGATGGTAACATCTTTGAAAACCCGTAGAAGTTATTAAGTTTGAAAAAGTTACTTTTAACCGGTTCACTTAACATCTATAATATAACATAGGAAAAATAAAACAATAAAATAAACATCCAAATAATAATCAGCGGCCTTATTACAACCCAAAATAAAAATACTTAGAAAATAAATGAACTAAAACTAATTTAAATAAGGTTCCAAATCTGAGAGACAAGCATGGCCACCTCGAGTCCTCCCCGGCTCCATCTTCGCGATCTACTCATCTGCAAAATAGTAAGGGAAGGGGTGAGTCACCAAGACTCAGTGTGTATATCCCCTACCCGGAAATGTAACTCATACACAGATTATTAATAAACATGCAAATATGCAACCCCACTAACCATCCGTACTCCTTTAACTACCCCGTGTGGTCAAAACCACTGGTGGTCAAAACCACTGGTGACTAATGTCACAAATTAAATGATGGGGCCAACCCATCGTGTGGTCAAAACCACTGATGACCATAGGTCACAAATATCATAATGTGGTCAAAACCCTTTGGTGGTACCAAACCACTTTGGGACTTAGTCACGATTTATCAGCGGTGTGGTCAAAACCACTTTGGTGACCAAGTCACAATTAATCTGATGGGGCCAACCCATCTTCTGGTCAAAACCACTGGTGACAGTCCATAAAATCATTCCCCTCCTCTCATCAATCCCACCATCATCATGCTTACATAACAATTATCATATATCATGCATTTATGTATAGCTTATCATTTAACAGCATGTGATGGCATACTCAAACATACATCATAGATCACGAAATAGGGGACTTACCCGGAATCCAAACTTATGCCCACAAGCAAATCACTACCAAAAAGATTAAAAGGCAACAATATGGCAATGTTAATTAATAAAGTGTGTAAAGAGTTTTACACACCTATTTACTAGCAAAACCCGAATATACTAGCGAAATCCCGAGACGTAGTTTCCCCCTACAATCGGCCAACACATAAATTTTTAGATCTATTAGCCAATCGGCTAAACTAAAGATCCCAAAGGATTAATCGCGCTCATTAACTGAAATATGGCCCTAGGCCTAATCTTACCATCAATTACCAAAATAATTCGAAATGCCAGAAGCCTTGGTTGGCCTTGGCCGATTAGTCCCTAGATCCATGGCGCACAACCGGTTATACTTTAGGTACCATAAATGGCCTTTGGCCGAATATAACTATTCACTTACCACACTTACCGAAATCCCGAAATTATCACTTGACTTGTCGAGATCCCTACCAAAACACTTGTTAGAATCGGCTATAAGTAAATCTATGGAAAGGGCCTATGGCCGAATAGTGTATATGCCTCACCTTTGAAGAATCAACTCCCGATAGGCTCCGTCAATGCACCTTACTGTTAGCTACAACAAAGAAATACGATCATGTGATCCTATGATCATTCGGCCATCCCAAAAGAGAAGAAACAAACCGATACCTTAAGGAAGAAATACTTACCACTATGCCACTTGGAGAACTACAAGAGAAAAGTTGACAGTCCCCCTTAGAGATTCGGCCAACACAAGATGGAAGGGTTGGAATTTGAGAAGAAGAAGGGGTAGGTTCGGCTAAGAAGAAACAAGAGGAGAAAAGAGATTTGAAGAATTTGGCAATGTGCCTAGGGAGATTTCGGCCAGCAGCAGTTTGGAGAGAAAGAAAAAAAATAATTGGATGAACTTTTGGCACCTCCTTAATGATAAAATCGATTGTAGACAGCCCCCCCAAGGAGTCCTATAACTGGCCATCACCTCTCTTTTTGTGATAATTTCTAGCTTAGTTATCACCTAAAAAGAATAATATTTATCTTCCATTTATCTCCTATCCACGTCTTCAACAAATAAAAAGAAAATAAACTACTAACACCACTCCTCCAGCCGAAAATATGTGCAAAAGTTTAAACCTATCCTTATCACATTAAGAGTCCAAAATCAAGCCATTCACTCACTCTCCCATTCACGCCAGCTTGGAAAAAAATAAAATACCAACCTGCAGCTTCCTTGGTTCGAACCCATGACCTGATGAAGCAATCTGTCGCAGCCCCCTACAACGCCCCAAGCATCTCTTCCTCATCGACTTTCATGTCATAAAACCTCGACATTTAATTTTTAAGGCCTTCATACCTTAGCCTCTCTCCTTAACGCCCAAAAAGCCCAAAAACAAAATGCCTCCCCCTTGTAACTTCCACGACTCGAACCTTTCCCCCTTGAAAACTCCCTTTGACGCCACCTTCTTAGCACTTAAGTGGCGCATGAAAGCCACTTTGCCAAGCTATTCCTTGTGTCAAACTTCTCACAAAATTTCTCTTAACCCCTATCTCCTAGCTCCTCCTTTTAAACACTTAAAAAGAATTTTTTTTTTTTAGTCCTAAGTCAAGCCTAGCTCGGGATTATTTCTAGACCCTAGAACATGCTTAGCAATCATAGTATTCATTTCTTCAAGCACACACATGGGAAAATAATTAAATTACAAACAACCCCTAATTTAGGATGTTACAGTTCTACCCCCTTTAAAAAGAATTTCGGCCTCAAAATTACCTGGATCAGAAGAGTTGGGGGTATTGCTGCCGCATCACATCCTCGGGTTCCCTTGTGGCCTCCTTCGTACCATGGTTTCGCCATAACACCTTTAACAAAGGCACTGACTTCCTCCTCAGAACCTTGACATCTCGATCCAAAATCTGTACTGGCTCCTCCTCGAAAGATAAGTCCTAGTTCACTTCAATTTTTACAGCCGGCACTACGTGTGATGGATCCGATCGATAGCGCCTCAGCATTGAAACATGGAAGACATCATGGATCTGGCTCAATTCTGCCGACAACTCAAGCTAGTAAGCCACCGGTCCCACAAGTTTTAACACCGTGTATGGTCCGATGAATCTAGGGCTTAGCTTGCCCTTCCGGCCAAACCTCAGCACCTTCTTCCAAGGGGATACCTTCAAGAAAACCTTATCACCCACTGCATATTCAACCTCTCTTCGCTTAAGATCAGCGTAGGATTTCTGCCTGTCCGATGCCTCCTTAAGACGAGCCCGAATTACTCTAACATTATCCTCCATCTCTGCCACTAACTCTGGACCCAACATCTGACGTTCTCCTAATTTCGTCCAACATGTAGGAGTACGGCATTTTCGACCATATAGGTGCCATCTGAATACTCACTTGATAACTATTGTTATAAGGGAATTCTACCAAAGGTAGGTACTTCTCCCAACTACCACAGAAATCCAAAACACAGCCCCTCAACATGTCTTCCAACACTTGGATGACCCTCTCAGATTGTCCATCAGACTTGGGATGGAAAGCCGTGCTGAAATTCAACTTCGTGCCTAACTCCTGATGTAAAGCCTTTCAGAATCTCAACGTAAATCGGGGATCCCGATCTGAGATAATGGACACTGGTACCCCATGCAACCGCACTATCTCAGCGATATACAACTTGGCTAATCTTTGAAGCGAGTAGTCAACCCTTACTGGTATGAAATGGGTCAACTTAGTCAACCGGTCTACTATCACCCAAACGGCATCTTTCTTACTGGGCGTAAGGGGAAGCCCACTTACGAAATCTATAGTAATCTTCTCCCACTTCCACTGTGGGATCTTTCTTGGTATGTAATGACCCGATGGCAATTGATGCTCAGCCTTAACTTGCTGGCATGTCAGACACTTGCCCACTAACTCGGTTACTTCCCACTTCAGACCTGGCCACCAAAACTGCTCCCTTAAATCCCAATACATCTTACTGCTTCTCGGGTGCATAGCGTATGCACTGCTATGAGCTTCTTTAAGGATTCGCTGCCTCAACTCATCATCCTTAGGCATGCATACTCTCCCCTGAAAGTACAACACTCCATCACTACCCAAGCTGAAACCTTCGGCCTCACCATTCTTACTTGTAACCTCCGAGTATTCAAAGTTTCATCGGTCATCTGACTTTCCTTGACCTCATTAATCCAAGACGGCTTCACTTGCAATTCTGCTAGAAGGCTCCCATCCTCATAGAGACTTAGGTGAGCAAACATTGCTCGCAAATTCGCTACCACCTTTCGGCTCAAAGCATCAGCTACCACGTTAGCCTTACCCAGATGGTATTCGATTGAGCAGTCGTAGTCTTTCAACAACTCAATCCACCTCCGCTGCCTCAGATTTAAATCTTTCTGAGTCAAGAGGTACTTCGGACTTTTGTGATCTGTGTACACTCACCGACTTCTCCCGTCTGAGATAGTGCCTCTAAATCTTCAAGGCAAATACCACATGACCAATTCCGGGTTATGTGTCGGGTAGTTAGCTTCGTGAGGCCTCAAGCGCCGTGGACGCATAGCGACCACCTTCCCTTTTGCATCAACACACACCTAAACCAAGATGCGATGCATCACGTTATCTGTGAACTCCTTTTCGGCCTCTGGCTGGATCAATACTGGTGCTTCTGTCAAAATCTTCTTCAGCTTGTCGAAACTCTCCTGCTGCTTCTTAGACCACACAAACGAAACTCCTTTTCTCAATAGCTTAGTCAACGGTGCTGCGATTAAGGAGAAATTTTCCACGAATCTCCTATAATATCTTGCCAACCCCAGAAAACTCTGAATTTCCATAACCGACTTTGGTGGTTTCCACTCTAATACCACCTCAATCTTACGGGGATCCACCCTGATGCCCTTAGCTGAAACAACATGCCCTAGAAAGTTACCTCTTTGAGCCAGAACTCACACTTGCTGAATTTGGCGTACAACTGTTTCTCCCTTAGAACTTGCAGAACCACATGAAGATGTGCGTCATGCTCCTCCTCAGACTTTGAGTACACCAAAATGTCGTCTATGAAGACCACGATGAATCGATCCAGATAGGGTTGGAAAACCCAGTTCATCATGTTCATAAACGCTCCGGTGCATTCGTCAACCTAAAAGGCATTACCAAAAACTCGTAGTGGCCATACCGAGTACGGAATGCCATCTTATGGACATCAGCCTCCTTTACCTTAAGCTGATGGTACCCTGATCTAAGGTCAATCTTAGAGAACAAGACGCCTTTGAGTTGATCGAGCGGATCGTCAATCTGGGCAAAGGATACTGGGTTCTTTATTGTCAACTTGTTCACCACCGATAGTCTATACACATCCTCATTGTCCCATCTTTCTTCTTGACAAAAAGCACTGGAGCTCCCCATGGCGATACACTTGGTCGGATGAACCCTCTATCCAACAATTCCTGAATCTGCGCCTTTAACTCTACCAATTCTTTCGGTGCCATCCGATACGGAGCTATAGATACTGGCGCAGTTCCGGGTAACAGATCTATACCAAATTCAACTTCGCGATCCGGAGGTAGACCTAAAAGTTCCTCTAGAAACACATCAACATAGTCCCTTACAGTCCGGACATCTCTCACAGCAACATCCTTAGCTTCCAAAGCACAAACATGCACCACATAAGCTTCACAACCCTTCCTAACCATCTTTTTCGCCTTCAACGCAGAAACCAGATTAGACAGGTAATCTCTCCTTTTACCTATCATCACCACCTCATCACCTTCCACAGTCTTTATTACCATACGGTTAGCTGTGCAATCCAGGCTAGCCTGATACTTTACTAGCCAATCCATCCCGAGGATTAGGTCGAACTCTCGAAACGGTAGTTCCATCAAGTCAGCCAAGAACACAACCCCTTGGAGTTCTAGGGGTACGTCCCTATAAAGTTTACTTACTTCTGAGTGACCTAAAGGGCTTAATATAGTCATCTTCCTGAAGTAAGCTCGAGTCTAAATCACGAGTTTCCACTACGCTACTAGCAATGTATGAGTGGGTTGAGCCAATGTCAATCAAGGTACTATATGGTACCCCAAAGATCAAGAACATACCGGTTATGACGCCCGGTGCGTCGCCCTCCTCTTGACGCCTAGCGGCATAGACCAAACCAGGTTGCCTATCCTCAGTACCACTGGTACCTCCTCTCGGTGCCCCACGACCTCTGCCAGCACCATTACCTCCTTTTCCTGCACCACGACCTCTCGGTGGCTGTTGATTATCCCTCCTATTCGGTGCACGATCCTGACCCTCTAATCTCAGCCTAGCTGCCTTCTTTGGACAATCTCTAACTCGATGCTCCATGAACCCACACTCAAAGCATCCTCGATTACCATTCCAACACTCCCGTGTGAGACTTGCCACACCGAGCACACCGTGGCGAGCATTGAGGATTAGCAGTAGCAGCAGGCCTAGCAACTTGATCTGACCCACCAAACCTCGTCCTCTTCTACTGATTACCAGAAAACTTTGAAGGTCCGAGCTCCTCTTATTCCAACTTCTATCTTGATTCCGCCTAACTGACTGCCTTACTCCTTCAGCAACCTTCGATTTCTCTACTAGGACAGCGAACTCTCGTTCCTATTGTGGAGCTATCATCATCCTCAACTCATCTCTCAGCCCATCTTTGAATCTAACACAGCATTCATGCTCGGTACTCACAACACCACGAGCATACTTACTCAACCGGAGAAATTCGGCCTCATACTCCACCACCGTCTTATTGCTTTGAACCAAGTTCAAAAAAGCTTTCTACTGTGCATCCACGTAACTGGTTTCGACGTATTTCTTTTGATAGGCGGCCTTAAAGAATTCCCAAGTGAGATCCTCCACCATCGCTCCATCCCTTACAGTGAGCCACCACTGATATGACTCATCCCGAAGCAAAGAGATGATACCCTTCAACTTCTCCTCAGCTGTGAAATCCAGGTCACCCATGATCCTCTCAGTAGATTCTAACCAATATTCCGTCGTACTGGGTGCCACTCCAGAAACTCCTCTAAACACCTCTGCTCCGTTAGCCCGGAGTCGTTCAACCACAGATTTACGGGCTCTTACGCCTGCACCTGCCTCAGTAACTCATTCCAACAGTCGTAGCACCGTCTGGGATACTATGCCGTTACCACCAGTCTGATCTTGAAACTCCGTTTTCACCGCCGACAGATCCGGCATCTCATTTCCAGACCCATGACCAGACCTTGCTGGCTCAGACAAGGTCATCCTACCTCTACCGCGGCCACGGGGCGGACATCCACGACCTCTTGTACTCATTTCTAACGATTGCGTTTATCTGTTTAAGAATTTTATGCATTAGTACCTTTGTTCCACTTGATTATCCGTGAAGAAATTTTATGATAGAAGTTTTAAGAGTGGTTCCTTCGTATTTATACATGCACACAGTCTTTCTATTCATTCATTCAAAGAGACGTTGTAGTCTTCATTGTGATTGTTTTTCCACTACCCAGGGGTAGTTTCGTAATTTGTACTACATGGTATTTTTTTTTTGAAATTTTCTTTTCAAAAATAAAAGTTCTCGGATGATTTTGTCAAAAAGTAGTTTGGAACTCTTAAATTCCCGGGGTATTTTGAAAAAATTTTGAAATCCGAGGGTATTTCGATAATTTTGGACCTCAGGGGTATTTCGATAATTTTTCACAAATCAGGGTGAATTTGTAAAATTTAATAAATCAGGGATATTTCAAAAGTTGTAAAACTTTGAGGGTTCTTTTTGAGAATTGCATTTTCCAAACTAGTGATGTTGCAAAATTTTGAAGATCAGGGTCATTCTGGTAATTTTGTTGGTTAGGGGCAATTTTATAATTTTCATAATCAGGGCATTTTCATAAAAAGATTTTCAAAATTTGGTTCTAATTGATTTCACAAAAGAAGGATATTTTGGAAATTTTTCATACGGAGGGTATTTTGGTAATTTACAAGCCAGGGGTATTTTGGTCATTTCTTTTTTTTCAAATTGAGGGGTATTTTGGTCTTTTTTTTTAAAACAAGGTTTTAATTACTTCAAAAATAAAACGGCTAGTCCCTTTCGGGTTTTAGTTATCAAGTTTAGCCTGTGAGTGTGTCGTCTCAACTAGGATGAACCGTCACTACGCACCAGGTAGGATTCAAGTGAGTAGGAGATGAGTCACTAGGACTGCTAAAATACCAGGCTCCCACCGAATCCAATCCTAGACATGCGTATAACGATTGCCACATCCCTTGCTCAGTGACAACTCACAGGGTTGTTTAGGGAATTATTAAATCTTATGCATTGTTCGTTGGGGTATGCTAACCCTAGGGTTCAACAATTCCTATTCTAATATTCTACGTTCACCATTTACCCTTCTACCCCTATCAAAGAATAACTAAAAATAGATAGAATTACTTACCTGGGCGGATTGGTGCTGGAGACTCAGTGCCATGCTGTTCAGGCCATAAACAATTTCCCAAAACATTCTAATAAGGCCTACCAACAAAAACAAACATTTTGGGCCTTGGGCCCCCACAGCCGAGTTTTGAATCGGGCTCTGATACCAAAAATGTAACACCCTAAACCCGGCCCATAAGTCTTGACCGGATCTGGTATGTCATGGAGTAAAATGATTTGAAACATTTTGAGTGTCTGGTGAAAACTTGTTAAAATATGGCTAAGGTATTAAAACAGGGTTTGATAAAACTCAGTTGAGATTATTTTTTTTAAACATGGTTGTGTTGATAAACCCTTTGAAAACGTTTGATCATGTAAATTTTAAAATTGTCAAGGTTATAGTTGGCTTGGTGTATTTTGTTACCCGATGGTAACATCTTTGAAAACCCGTAGAAGTTTTTAAGTTTGAAAAAGTTACTTTTAACCGGTTCACTTAACATTTATAATATAACATAGGAAAAATAAAAAAATAAAATAAACATCCAAATAATAATCAGCGGCCTTATTACAACCCAAAATAAAAATACTTAGAAAATAAATGAACTAAAATTGATTTAAATAAGGTTCCAAATCGAGAGACAAGCATGGCGCCTCGAGTCCTCCACGGCACCATCTCGCGATCTACTCATACGCAAAATAGTAAGGGAAGGGTGAGTCACCAAGACTCGGTGTGTATATCCCCACCGAAAATGTAACTCATACACAGATTATTAATAAACATGCAAATATGCAACCCCACTAACCATCCGTACTCCTTTAACTACCCCGTGTGGTCAAAACCACTGGTGGTCAAAACCACTGGTGACTAGTGTCACAAATTAAATGATAGGGCAAACCCATCGTTTGGTCAAAACCACTGATGACCATAGGTCACAAATATCATAATGTGGTCAAAACCACTGGTGGTACCAAACCACTTTGGGACTTAGTCACGATTTATCAGCGGTGTGGTCAAAACCTTTGGTGGCCAAAGTCACAATTAATCGATGGGGCCAACCCATCTTGGGGTCAAAACCACTGGTGACAGTCAATAAAATCATCCCCCTCCTCTCATCAATCCCACCATCATCATGCTTACATAACAATTATCATATATCATGCATTTATGTATAGCTTAGCATTTAACAGCATGTGATGGCATACTCAAACATACATCATAGATCACGAAATAGGGGACTTACCCGGAATCCAAACTTATGCCCACAAGAAAATCACTACCAAAAAGATTAAAAGGAAACAATATGGCAATGTTAATTAATAAAGTGTGTAAAGAGTTTTACACACCTGTTTGCTAGCAAAACCCGAATATACTAGCGAAATCCCGAGACATAGTTTTCCCCTACAATCGGCCAACACATAAATTTTTAGATCTATTTGCCAATCGGCTAAACTAAAGATCCCAAAGGATTAATCGCGCTCATTAACCGAAATATGGCCGTAGGCCGAATCTTACCATCACTTACCAAAATAATTCGAAATCCTGGAAGCCTTGGTTGGCCTTGGCCGATTAGTCCCTAGATCCATGGCACACAACCGGTTATACTTTAGGTACCACAAATGGCCTTTGGCCGAATATAACTATTCACTTACCACACTTACCGAAATCCTAAAATTATCACTTGACTTGTCGAGATCCCTACCAAAACACTTGTTAGAATCTGCTATAAGTAAATCTATGGGAAGTGGCCTATGGCCGAATAGTGTATATGCCTCACCTTTGAAGAATCAACTCCCGATAGGCTCCATCAATGCACCTTGCTGTTAGCTACAATAAAAAATACGATCTTGTGATCCTATGATCATTCGGCCATCCCAAAAGAGAAGAAACAAACCGATACCTTAAGGAAGAAATACTTACCACTATGCCGCTTGGAGAACTACAAGAGAAAAGTTAACAGCCCCCCTTAGAGATTCGGCCAACACAAGATGGAAGGGTTGGAATTTGAGAAGAAGAATGGGTAGGTTTGGCTAAGAAGAAACAAGAGGAGAAAAGAGATTTGAAGAATTTGGCAATGTGCCTAGGGAGATTTCGGCCAGCAGCAGTTTGGAGAGGAAGAAAAGAAAATAATTGGATGAACTTTTGGCACCTCCTTAATGATAAAACTGATTGTGGAAAGCCCCCCCAAGGAGTCCTATAACCGGCCATCACCTCTCTTTTTGTGATAATTTCCAGCTTAATTATCACCCAAACAGAATAACATTTATCTTCTATTTATCTCCTATCCACCTCTTCAACAAATAAAAAGAAAATAAACTACTAACACCACTCCTCCAGCCGAAAATATGTGCAAAAGTTTAAACCTATCCTTATCACTTTAAGAGTCCAAAATCAAGCCATTCACTACTCTCCCATTCACGCCAGCTTGGAAAAAAATAAAATACCAACCTGCAGCTTCCTTGGTTCGAACCCATGACCTGATGGAGCAATCTGCCGCAGCCACCTACAACGCCCCAAGCCACTCTTCCTCATCAACTTTCATGTCATAAAACCTCGACATTTAATTTTTAAGGCCTTCATACCTTAGCCTCTCTCCTTAACGCCCAAAAAGCCCAAAAACAAAACGCCTCCCCCTTGTAACTCCCACGACTCGAACCTCTCCCCCTTGAAAACTCCCTTTGACGCCACCTTCTTAGCACTTAAGTGGCGCATGAAAGCCACTTTGCCAAGCTATTTCTTGTGTCAAACTTCTCACAAAATTTCTCTTAACCCCTATCTCCTAGCTCCCTCCTTTTAAACACTTAAAAAAAAATTTTTTTTTTTTTAGTCCTAAGTCAGGCCTAGCTCGGGGTTATTTCTAGACCCTAGAACATGCTTAGCAATCATAGTATTCATTTCTTCAAGCACACACGTGGGAAAATAATTAAATTACAAACAACCCCTAATTTAGGATGTTACAGACTTCCTAGGAGGTCACCCATCCTAGTACTAATCTCGCCTAAGCATGCTTAACCGCGGAGTTTTGATGGGATCCGGTGCTTTAGTGCTGGTATGATCGCATAGATCAACTCTTGTGCAATCTATCTATATAAAGGCTACCCCTTATCGCACTTGCTCCTCAAAGTTGAATGCAAATTTGACCAAATAACGTTTCAAATGATTTATTTCGCAAAAACATAAATAACTAATTAGTTAAACGATGTTTAGAAAATACAACTAAAAAAATAATATGAAATAAAATAGGAGGGGTGCAATATGAGGACTTCCTAGGAGGTCACCCATCCTAGTATTACTCTCGCCCAACTACGCTTGACTGCAAAATTTTGATGGGATCAGATGCATTGGTGTTGGTATGATCGCACTCATCAACTCTTGCGCAATCTATTTTTATAAAGGCTACCCTTATCGCACCTGTGCCTTGAATGCAAATTCGACCAAATAACGTTTCAAATAATTTATTTCGCAAAATGTAAATAACTAATTACTTAAACACTGTTTAAAAAGAATTATATGAAATAAAATGAGAGGGTGCAACACGAGGAATTCCCAAGATTTAACATCCCAAACCCGACCCAAACTATTCTACCGAATCTGGTATGTCACTAGGGAAATATTTGAGAAAAATTTCACGAAATTTCGAATTTTAAGTCTCTTTGGAAATCCCAAGTTTTGAGGCTCAGTTGAAAACCCACTATTTATTAAACTTAGAAAATTAAATAGCCGAGCCTTTTAATTAAGTGATATTTAAAAACACTTACCTATATTTCAATAATTAAGTTTTTGATAAAAACTATTTCTAGGAGAAGCATCATTGGCGGTTATAAAATTTGGTTTGCATTTTAAGTTCTAGATCATTCCATTGAAGCGGTTTGCAATTATTTTAACCAAAGTTTAAAACCCAAAAGAAAGTTACCGAATTTTATAATGGCCTTATTCCAAACTCAAAACAAAAATTTGTAAAGTAATAAATCTTAATAGAAATAGTGTTTACTAATAAAACCCATGCTTGGCCACCTCGAGATCCCTCCAGTCCAGTCCGATAAGCTAAGAATCACCTGCAATTGTTAAACAAAAGTGTAACACCCCAAACCCGGTCTACACACCACGACCGAATCTGGTATGTCACAGGGAACAAGGGTTTTGAGAGTTTTAGGTTTAAGTTTAAAAGTTTGAGGAAAACACTTCGCTACATTGTATATTTGAAAAAAAAAAACTTGAGTAGGTTAGATCGAAATCTGATGATGTTTTTGAAAACTCGGGAAATTTTAAAAACTTACTCTGATGGGTAGACAAAACAGGTTTATCTCGTTAAGAAGTTTGAGTTGTTTATCATTGTTACAAAAACATTTTGTCTCAGTAGAAAATCGTGTTTAAGTTAGAAAACATTTGAGTTCTTCTTTATTCCAAATCTTAGTGTGATACCCGATGGTATAGTTTAAAATATCGCTTTTGTACTTTGAAATCGTTGTCTTTCCAAGTTTTAGCACAATTTAACCCAATTAATTTGTTAAGGCATATTATAAATCCACTTTAATCATAAACAAACATAACTTAAAAAGGCCATTTACAAACCCAAGTAAAACCAAATAGTAATAAAAACTTAAGTACCAAAATTTCATAAAAGTCCGAGCAAATCTTTATTTGAGCATGGCATGAGCACCTCGAGTCCATCCCGGCTCCATGTCCGCGTCTAAGTGTCACCTGAAAAAGTCAAAGGAGAGAGTGAGTCGCAAGACTCAGTGTATAAATCCCTCTCTCGGTATAACATGCCAACACACATATCATAACAAAATAATGCAAGTAATGCACCGATCCTAGCCAACCATATCACCTTTTCTACCCGTGTGGTACCAAACCCTTTGGTGGTGCCAAACCACCGGTGACCCAAAGTCACGATATCCATATTGTGGTACCAAACCTTTGGTGACCCCAAGTCACAAATAATCCAATGATGGGGCCAACCCATCGTGTGATACCAAATCACTAGCGACAATCCCGTATCTCATAAGTGGGGCCAACCCACGGTGGTGTCAAACCACAGGGACGAGTCGCAATGAGGTGCCAAACCTTTGGTGTCCCAAAGACACAATGTGATACCAAATCCTTTGGTGACCGTAGTCACAAACCGATGATGGGGCCAACCCATCGTGTGATACCAAATCATGGCGTCAATCCAGTATAATCAAGCGTGGGGCCAACCCATTGTGGTACTAAGCCACAGGGACGAGGACGCCGAGGTGCCAAACCTCTGGTGACCCAAAGTCACAAAATACGTGGTACCAAACCACCGGAGGTGCCAAACCTCGGTGTCCCAAAGACACAGTGTCCCAAAGACACGGATATCATACTCCCCTCCTCTCATATCACCCAATCATATATCATACTAGATGCAAAATCGTTGCAATCATGTTATCATGCTCACATGCTCAATATGGCATCTCAATGAATATACACCCATAATCATGATATCGTAGATCATCACATATTTCATAATGAAACGGACTTACGAATCCGTATCCATACCTCAATGGGTATCGAAATAGTCAACCACACTTTCATTTACACAAACAAGTTATCACATTACTTAGTTAAGATAGTGTGTTGGTTTACACACCTGAAATAGCGAAGATGTTAATCTTAAGAATCAGTCTACGTCCCTTGATCACCTCAACAACCCTGATCCTACATTCGGCCAACAAAGGGTTAACACTAACTCATTATACCATTCGGCCAAAGGTAGATAACCCAAGGGGTTGCGTTAGGCCTTACCCTTGCAAATGGCTCGGTTTCCAACCAACCCAAATTAACTTTGGTTCCTTCTGATAATCAGCCTCCCTCTAAAACACAAACCATTAGTCTTATCAAACTTGGCTTAACAACTCTAAAGAAACCATTAAAGCAACCTCTTACCACCACTTACCGATTGCTTAACAGAGTAAGAAGCCTCTCCTTGCTTGATTTCAAACCCAAGGACCCTATACGAAAAACGATTACCATAACAAGAAGTTAACACCTTTTAATGAGATCTAGAAATTGGCCCTTAAACATACTAAAAATCAGCAAGGTGCAAGAAAGAAGAGAAATGGCCATACGGCCAAGAACTTACCCCAACACCAACCACTAATCGACCAACCAACCACCACTAGGAGAGAAGAAAGATTCGGCCAAACAAACACAATTGAAGGAAGGAAAATTCGGCAATGAAGAACTATAGGAAGAAGAAAAAGATTCGGCCAGCACCCTTTAATCAAGATGGAAAGGAGGTTCGGCCTTGAAGAAATGGGAAGAACGATTGGGATCAAAAGCTAAGGGGTTTGGAGAAGAGAGAAAAAAAATGAGAAATTAGAATGGTGAATGGGGTGCTTTCGGTTTGTGTGAAAAGAAAAGAGAGAAAGTGTTTGGAGAGTGAAGTTTCAGCTTACACAAAATAAACAAAAGAAAGGGAAGTGGGAGAGAAAAGAACTTTCGGCTACCAATGACCAAAATCGGCAAGGGTATGATTGTGGTAGCTTTCGGTTTGGATGAAGAAGAAATGGAGCAAGCAATTGGGGCAGTTGTTTGGTAACACAAAATGTAGAAAAATGAAAGTGCAAGATTTTGCAAGTGGAGTTGCTTGGGGTTTCGGTGTTCACAAGATGCAAAAGAGGGGAAATGGGAACAATATTCGGCCACACCAAGTTTAGAGATGCAAAGCAATTTTGTCGCAAAGCTACTTGAGCATTCGGTTTTAGCTGAAAAAAAAAAAAGTAACTTGAAATTTTGGCTCGTTTTGACTAGGAGAAAACTTGCTTACCAAAAGAGTTTTGACCGAAAGGAAGAAAGAAGAAAAAAAATACACCCATGCCAAAAGCAAATTCGGCTCACCCCTACTACCCAAACCGACCACTCAAACCACCCCCCAAAATATCTCCAAATCCGGCCACAACTTCCCCCCATTTACTCTCAAACCACCAATTCAAACTAGTTGAACTAGTCCACCTCCACAATTTGCTCTCCACCCACCATTTGAATGTGTTGACTTAGTCCATGGTAGAGTTTGAACTACCAACAACTCCACCTCCCCATGCTGTCAAAATGAAGCAAAAAGGTGGGATTTTCGCAGCTTGAACACAAGACCTCCTCCCTTGCACTTGACGCCAAACACAAGCTCTAAGTGGTGCATGCTTGCCACTCCACCAACTCCTTTGTTATGCCACAATTCAACAAATAATATATATAATCCCCAACTCCTTGACTCCTATCACCTAAAGCCCAAAACTAAAATTTTACCACCTACTCGGGCTCACTCCTAGCCTACAACTAAGCCCCAAACCACACAAACAACAACATAGCAAGCCATTAACATGCAACAATGCCAAAATAAAATAGCCCTTAACCCGGATATTACGGTTCTACCCCTTAAAATAATTTTGGCCTCGAAATTACACAGTCGGAAGAGTTGCGGGTATTCTTTGTCTCATCGTATCCTCGGGTTCCCCATCGCTTCTTCCACGCCATGATTCCGCCAAAGAACCTTAACCAAAGGCACAGACTTCTTACGAGAACCTTCACATCCCGATCTAAAATCATGCAGTGCTCTTCCTCCATGGTCATATCGGGTTTACCTCGATTTCTTCCATCGTCACCACGTCGATGGATCGAGCGATATCGTCGAAGCATCAAAGCGTGGAACACATCGTGAATTTGACTTAGTTCTGCTGGCAACTCAAGTGATATGCAACGGTCCCACTCGTCTCGATTACTTTATACGCCCAATAAACCTCGGACTTAACTTGCCTTTCCTCCGAACCTTAATACTTTCTTCCACGGTGAGACCTTCAGAAAACTTCGATCTCCCACAACAAATTCAATATCTCCCGCTTAAGATCGGCATAGGACTTCGCCGGTCCTAAGCTTCTTTCAACCGAGCACGAATCAACAACCTTGTCTTGATCTGAGAACTAACTGGTCCCAACAAGCGGCGTTCACTTAACTCGTCCAACAAGTAGGTGGCGACACTTCCTACCGTACAATGCCTCATATGGTGCCATTTTGATACTTGCTTGGTAACTATTATTGTGGCGAATTCAGCTAACGGTGATACTCCTCCCAACTACTCACGAAATCCAATACACACCTCGCAACATGTCCTCCAAGATCGTATAACCCTTTCCGATCGCCCGTCGATCTGCGGATGAAATACCGTCTTTGGAATCTAAGTGTACCCGAGCTCGATGCAACGCCTTCGAACCTTGGCGTGAATGGGATCCCTATCGAGATGATCGATCATCGGCACCCGTGCGGTCTCACTATCTCGACACATACAACCGCCAACCTCTCAAGTGAGTAATCCACCCTCACGGAATAAAGTGAGTGATTTAGTCGATCGATCCACGATTACCCAAATCAATCCTTCTTGCTCGATGTAGCGGTAATCCAGCGCGAAATCCATAGTTATCCTTTCCAACTTCCACTGAGGGATCTTCACTGGCTGAAGCAACCCAGACGGTAACTGATGCTCAGCCTTGACCTGCTGACATGTCAGACACTTCCCTACAAACTCTGTCACTTCCTTTTTCAGACCCGGCCACCAGAACTGTTCTCTGAGATCCCTATACATTTTGCTACCTCCAGGATGCATAGCGTAGGGACTGCTATGTGCATCCTGAAGAATCTTCTGCCTTAACTCAGTATCTCTCGGCATACAAGCTTTCCCCTGAAAACACAGAACCCCATCACTAGACAAGCTATAACCCTTCAAACCATCGTTCTGTACTTGTGTCCTCTACGCGCTCAAAACCTCATCCAACAACTGCTTTTCTCTGATCTGCTTAACCCAAGTAGGCTTAACCTGTAGTTCTGCCAGAATACTCCCGTCGTCATACAAACTCAAGTGGGCAAACAACGCTCTTAGATCCGAAACAACCTTACGGCTTAACGCGTACGCCTGGCGTTAGCCTTGCCGGATGATACTCAATTGAGCAATCGTAGTCTTTCAAAGACTCAATCCATCGGTGACATCTCGATTCAAGTCTTTACGAGTCAAAAGGTACTTCAGACTCTTATGGTCGTGTAGACTATCGATCTTTCTCCGTACAAGTAATGCCTCGTGGCATACACATGAACCACATATGCTTCACGTTCTTTCGACCATCTTCTCGACTTTGAGCGAGATACCACATTGGATGATAATTCCTCCTATTACCGATCGAACTACCTCATCACCCTTAGTTGTTTGGAACCATGCGCTTAGCGCGCAATCCAACTTCGCTGGTACTTAACCACGGTCCATCCCAGAATCGGATCGAACTCCCCAAACGGCGGTTCCATCGGATCGACCTCGAAAGATACCCTTGGAGTTCTAGAAGTGCGTCTCTATCTGACTTATCTACAACTACTGAGTGACCTAGAGGGCTTATTACGGTCATCGCCTAAAAGATATTTGAGTCTAGATCCATGGTCTTCACTATGCTACTTGCAACATATGAATGTGTTGAACCCACATCAATCAAAGCGATAAATGGAGAACCAAAGATTAAAAACGTCTTCGGTAATGGCGTCCGGTGCATTGCCCCTCTCTCGGCGCCTCGCAAAGATACACCAACCCTACCGTGCGGCCTCGAACTACCCACACCTCGCCCGGTGCTCCACGGCCCCGACGAACCATTACCTCTTACGCCATTACCTCGGCCCTCTGCGATGGTGGTGCATTATTCCTATCTTGATGCGGCCCGACTCTCTGGACCGAATCCTAGCCAATTTGCGCAGACGGTCCCTCACACGATGGTCCAATGAGCCACACTCAAAACAACCTCTCTACTCGGTCTAACATCCTCCCCAATGAGCCTTCCCTAGCGGTTACATGCGGCGGTCCCGCTTAGCAACAATAAACCTACCCGATCGATTCGCCCACTCGGTCTAGCCCTTTTTTTCGATTTCGATGACCGGAAGATCCAAAACTCCTCTTGTGTCGGTTCCTATCCATACCACCTCCACAGATTCCTTAATGCCCTCGACTACCTTCTCCTTTTCAACTAGGACGACAAATTCACGCTCTTCTTTGGGGCACAATTATCAACCTTAATTCGTCCCACAGGCCATCCTCGAAACGAACACACCTCTCATGTTCAGTAGCCACCATGCCCCTGGCATACCGACTCGACCTCGAAACTACGCCTCCAGATTACGACGCAGTTGCTCCTTAAACTAACCTCGAAATGCTTTCGCACGCTCATTAATGTAATTAGCCCCACATACTTTTTACGATAAGCGGCCGTAAATAGTCCCAAGTCGATCTTTATTTGCGGTACGTGTCCAATAAAGTGAGCCACCACTGGTATGACTCATCTCGGAGAAGTGATACGATCCCCTTTAATTTCTCTTCAGCGATTAGGTCGGATCGTCCATGATCCGCTTACATCGCTTCGATCAATACTCGAAGATCTTTGGAGCAACACCGAGACACCTCGAAAGAATTTAGCCTCGTTTGCTCGAAGTCGCTCAGGCACAAATTTCCTAGCTCCTACACCTCCACCTACTCCAGCTACCCTTTCTAACACTCGCAGCATCACCTGTGACACTGTGTCCTCCCCAGTCTGCTCTTGGAACTCACCACCTCCAGCTGGTGGCGGAACCGGTATCTCATTCTCTGAGCCCTGACTAGAACCTACGGGCTCAGAAACTATCATCCTACCGCGACCACGTCCACGACCACGTCCACCTCGGGTACTCATGACTAAATCTCGTTTGATTTAAAGAATTTTATGTATCAGTATTTATTCCACTGTTTAAAAGCAAAGTCTTATGAATATTGCTTATTAAAGAAGTTGCATTTTCGCGAGTCCACAGAGTCCTATCAGTTTCAGTCTCTAAGGTAGTCTTACTATCACTAGCCATTCAATCTCATAAATATCATTACCACAAACAATAGTACGGGGTACTTACCTGGGCGGATTGGAGCCGGTGACTCGGTGCCATGCCTTTCAAACCATACTTTTTAATACAAAACACTTAAAACAGATTTTTGAAAACATTTTGGGCCTCAGGCCCACAGCCGAGCCTTTGAACTTGGCTCTGATACCACAAATGTAACACCTAAACAGGTCTACACACACACCACCACCGAATCGGTATGTCACAGGGAACAAGGGTTTTGAGAGTTTTAGGTTTAAGTTTAAAAGTTTGAGGAAAACACTTCGCTACATTGTGTATTTGAAAAAAAAACTTGAGTAGGTTAGATCGAAATTTGATGATGTATTTGAAAACCCGGGAAATTTTAAAAACTTACTCTGATGGGTAGAGCAAACAGGTTTATCTCGTTAAGAAGTTTGAGTTGTTTATCATTGTTACAAAAACATTTTGTCTCGATGAAAATCGTGTTTAAGTTAGAAAACATTTGAGTTCTTCTTTATTCCAAATCTTAGTGTGATACCGATGGTATAGTTTAAAATATTGCTTTTGTACTTTGAAATCGTTGTCTTTCCAAGTTTTAGCACAATTTAACCCAATTAATTTGTTAAGGCATATTATAAATCCACTTTAATCATAAACAAACATAACTTAAAAGGCCATTTACAAACCCAAGTAAAACCAAATAGTAATAAAACTTAAGTACCAAAATTTCATAAAAGCCGAGCAAATCTTTATTTGAGCATGGCATGAGCACCTCGAGTCCATCCGGCTCCATGTCGCGTCTAAGTGTCACTGAAAAAGTCAAAGAAGAGAGTGAGTCGCAAGACTCAGTGTATAAATCCCTCTCTCGGTATAACATGCCAACACACATATCATAACAAAATAATGCAAGTAATGCACGATCCTAGCCAACCATATCACCTTTTCTACCCGTGTGGTACCAAACCTTTGGTGGTGCCAAACCACTTTGGTGACCCAAAGTCACGATATCCATATTGTGGTACCAAACCTTTGGTGACCCAAAGACACAAATAATCCAATGATGGGGCCAACCCATCGTGTGATACCAAATCACTAGCGACAATCCTGTATCTCATAAGTGGGGCCAACCCACGGTGGTGTCAAACCACAGGGACGAGTCGCAATGAGGTGCCAAACCTCTGGTGTCCCAAAGACACAATGTGATACCAAATCACTGGTGACCGTAGTCACAAATCCGATGATGGGGCCAACCCATCGTGTGATACCAAATCATGGCGTCAATCCCGTATAATCAACTGTGGGGCCAACCCACCGTGGTACTAAGCCACTGGGACGAGACGCCGAGGTGCCAAACCTCGGTGACCCAAAGTCACAAAATCGTGGTACCAAACCCTTTGGAGGTGCCAAACCTCGGTGTCCCAAAGACACAGTGTCCCAAAGACACGGATATCATACTCCCCTCCTCTCATATCACCCAATCATATATCATACTAGATGCAAAATCGTGCAATCATGTTATCATGCTCACATGCTCAATATGGCATCTCAATGAATATACACCCATAATCATGATATGATCATCATATTTCATAATGAAACGGACTTACGAATCCGTATCCATACCTCAATGGGTATCAAAATAGTCAACCACACCATTTCATTTACACAAACAGTTATCACATTACTTAGTTAAGATAGTGTGTTGGTTTACACACCTGAAATAGCAAAGATGTTAATCTTAAGAATCAGTCTACGTCCCTTGATCACCTCAACAACCCTGATCCTACATTCGGCCAACAAAGGGTTAACACTAACTCATTATACCATTCGGCCAAAGGTAGATAACCCAAGGGGTTGCGTTAGGCCTTACCCTTGCAAATGGTTCGGTTTCCAACCAACCCAAATTAACACTGGTTCCTTCTGATAATCAGCCTCCCCTCTAAAACACAAACCATTAGTCTTATCAAACTTGGCTTAACAACTCTAAAGAAACCATTAAAGCAACCTCTTACCACCACTTACCGATTGCTTAACAGAGTAAGAAGCCTCTCCTTGCTTGATTTCGAACCCAAGGACCCTATACGAAAAACGATTACCATAACAAGAAGTTAACACCTTTTTAACAGATACCGAAAGTGGCCCTTAAACATACTAAAAATCGGCAAGGTGCAAGAAAGAAGAGAAATGGCCATACGGCCAAGAACTTACCCCAACACCAACCACTAATCGACCAACCAACCACCACTAAGAGAGAAGAAAGATTCAGCCAAACAAACACAATTGAAGGAAGGGAAATTCGCAATGAAGAACTATAGGAAGAAGAAAAGATTCGCCAAAGCACCCTTTAATCAAGATGGAAAGGAGGTTCGGCCTTGAAGAAATAGGAAGAACGATTGGGATCAAAAGCTAAGGGGTTTGGAGAAGAGAGAAAAAAAATGAGAAATTAGAATGGTGAATGGGGTGCTTTCGGTTTGTGTGAAAAGAAAAGAGAGAAAGTGTTTGGAGAGTGAAGTTTCATCTTACACAAAATAAACAAAAAAAAGGGAAGTGGGAGAGAAAAGAACTTTCGGCTACCAATGACCAAAATCGGCAAGGGTATGATTGTGGTAGCTTTCGATTTGGATGAAGAAGAAATGGAGCAAGCAATTGGGGCAGTTGTTTGGTAACACAAAATGTAGAAAAATGAAAGTGCAAGATTTTGCAAGTGGAGTTGCTTGGGGTTTCGGTGTTCACAAGATGCAAAAGAGGGGAAATGGGAACAATATTCGGCCACACCAAGTTTAGAGATGCAAAGCAATTTTGTCGCAAAGCTACTTGAGCATTCGGTTTTAGCTAAAAAAAAAAGTAACTTGAAATTTTGGCTCGTTTTGACTAGGGAAAACTTGCTTACCAAAAGAGTTTTGACCGAAAGGAAGAAAGAAGAAAAAAATGCACCCATGCCAAAAGCAAATTAGGCTCACCCTACTACCCAAACCGACCACTCAAACCACCCCCCAAAATCTCTCCAAATCCGGCCACAACTTCCCCCCATTTACTCTCAAACCACCAATTCAAACTAGTTGAACTAGTCCACCTCCACAATTTGCTCTCCACCCACCATTTGAATGTGTTGACTTAGTCCATGGTAGAGTTTGAACTACCAACAACTCCACCTCCCCATGCCGTCAAAATGAAGCAAAAAGGTGGGATTTTCGCAGCTTGAACACAAGACCTCCTCCCTTGCACTTGACGCCAAACACAAGCTCTAAGTGGTGCATGCTTGCCACTCCACCAACTCCTTTGTTATGCCACAATTCAACAAATAATATATATAATCCCCAACTCCTTCAGCTCCTATCACCTAAAGCCCAAAAACTAAAATTTTACCACCTACTCGGGCTCACTCCTAGCCTACAACTAAGCCCCGAAACCACACAAACAACAACATAGCAAGCCATTAACATGCAACAATGCCAAAAATAAAATAGCCCTTAACCCGGGATATTACAGAAAGAGTGAGTCACAAGACTAGTGTGCAATTATTCCATGTAAATCACCATATGGGCCAAAGCCCCCAAAACACCACCGGCCGAAGCCCAATTCATACGATGCAACAATGATTAACATGATAACCCAACCCAGCCTAATTTTCCACCCTCTACACTCCACTTCATCTATCCATCCTCAACACACCTGGGGATTTCTACAATTGACCCTCCATCTGCTACACTCCACTTTGGCAGTCATGTTGATAGTCATGCTGCACAAAGATAATAAAACGTGGCCTAGCCACCGATCACTAGGTGACCAAATAACCGATGCCAAAATGAGGCACCCAAACATCATTACGTGTGACTGCGTCACTGATGTACACTTCCCCTGTATAACGTTAATAACCCAAATCCCATGCTTATTCAATGTAGTAGAACAACAGGTAATAAGATGTCATCCACACAATATTTTATGTATACATATCATCACACTATCCACAAAAATAACGAAATAAATCATACCATACTAACCTGAAGTTTCAGTTTTACCCATCCTGGGCAATTCAATCATCATTGCCGATATTTCAGTTTTGAACCATAACACGTATATGATTTGAACACAAAAGGAGATAGTGTGATAATTACACACCTGTAAACCTGAAAAACTAAGCTATCGATCTCACTAATGTCCTCACTCGCGGGGATCACAACAATATGTTTATCCCTTTTAGAAGCTGGCCCACAACCTGGTGGCCAGTCTCGAACTACGACACCGCATGCTTTTTGAATTTAGGGGCTAGGATCAAGGGTTCAATCACCTCATTTGCTTAGCTGGTACTTGATTCCATAAAGAAATAGTCTTGGTCAGAAAATCGAGTTAAATTTTTTGAATAAGATAATAGCGAAATAACTATTCTAAACAAAAAAGTCCTTACCGAAATCGACAGAACTCGGGGGTTCTACACTTGTCTTGATAGATCACTGAAGTTAAGAACCCGAACCCTTCCTATATTCGACCAACCTACCCAAGGAACAGGATCAAAGCCTTTGTTTCGGCAACCAAATGAGAAGGGAGATTTTAAAAGAAAAGAATAGAGCACTTGCCACCACTAGGAAGAATCCGATTGAGAAGATCGAAAGGAACAGTGAATTTCGGCTTGAATGACAAATAAAAGAGAGGTTCCAAAATAGGGGAATGAGAAATAGGTTTGGCTATGATGAACAATTGAAGAAGAGAAAAATGATATGGAGTGGTGTTGGAGTGGAGAAGTTTCGGCTAAGGGGTTTAAAGGTGTGATCAAAATATGAATAAAAGAGAAATGACAAGAAAAGAAAAATAAAATTTATTGAAATAAAATAGGAGAAGGAGTGCAACACGAGAACTTCCCAGGAGGTCACCCATCCTAGTACTACTCCCGCCCAAGCGTGCTTAACTGCGGAGTTCTGATGGGATCCGGTGCATTAGTGCTGGTATGATGGCACTCGTCAACTCTTCCGCGATTTATTTATATAAAGGCTATGCCTCATCGCACTTGGGCGTCGACCTTGATTTCAAATTCGACCGAATACCACTTCGATCAATTTATTTCGCTAAAGACCCAATAACTTATTAGTTAAACGATGTTTCAAGAAGAAAAATAAAATTTTTATGAAGTAAAATAGGAGGAGGGGTGCAACACGAGGACTTCCGAGGAGGTCACCTATCCTAGTACTAGTTTCGCCCAAGCACGCTTCACAGCGGAGTTCTGATGGGGTTTGGTGCATTAGCGCTGGTATGATCGCACCCGTCAACACTTGCGTGATATGTTTATATAAAGGATATGCCTCATCGCACTTGGGCCTCAAACTTGATTGCAAATTCGACTGAATACTGCTTCGTTCGATTTATTTCGCTAGCAACCCAATAACTTATTAGATAAACGATGTTTCAAAAAGAATGATAAAATTCATATGAAATAGAATAGGAGGAAGGGTGCAACATGAGGACTTCCCAGGAGGTCACCCATCCTAATGCTACTCTCGCCCAAGCATGCTTAACTGCGGAGTTCTAATGGCATCCGATGCATTAGTGCTATTATGATCGCACCCGTCAACTCTTGCGTGATTTATTTATATAAAGGCTATGCCTCATCGCACTTGCACCTCGAACTTGATTGAAAATTCGACCAAATACTGCTTCGATCGATTTATTTTGCTAGCGACCCAATAACTTTTTAGTTAAACGATATTTCAAAAAGAAAAATAAAATCTAAATGAAATAAAATAGGAGGGGTGCAATACGAGGACTTCCCAGGAGGTCACCCATCCTAGCATTACTCTCGCCCAAGCAAGCTTCACTGCGGAGTTCCGACGTGATCCGGTGCTGTAGTACTGGTATGATTGTACCCGTCAACTCTTGTGCAATTTATTTACATAAAGGCTAAGCCTCATCGCACTTGCGCCTCGATCTTGATTGCAAATTCGACCAAATACCGCTTCGATCGATTTAATTCGCTAGCGACCCAATAACTTATTAGTTGAACGATGTTTCCAAAAGAAAAATAAAATATATATGAAATAAAATAGGAGGACGGGGGCAACACGAGGACTTCCCAAGAGGTCACCCATCCTAGTACTACTCTCGCCAAGCACGCTTTAGCTGCGAGTTACGATGAGATCCGGTGCACTAGTGCTGGTATGATCGCAGAAATCAACTCTTGCGCGATTTATTGATATAAAGGCTATGCCTCATCGCACTTGCGCCTCGAACATGATTGCAAATTCGACCGAATACCGCTTCGATCAATTAATTTCGCTAGTGACTCAATAACTTATTAGTTAAACAATGTTTCAAAAAGAAAAATAAAATTTATATTAAATAAAATAGGAGGGGTGCAACACGAGGACTTCCAAGGAGGTCACCCATCCTAGTACTACCCTAGCCCAAGCACGTTTCACCGCGGAGTTCTGATGGGATCCGGTGCATTAGTGCTGGTATGATCACCCCCGTCAACTCTTGCGTGATTTGTTTAAATAAAGGCTATGCCTCATCGCACTTGCGCCCCGAACTTGATTGCAATTTCGACCAAATACCGCTTCGATCGATTTATTTCGCTAGTGACCCAATAACTTATTAGTTAAACGATGTTTCAAAAAGAAAAATAAAATTTATATGAAATAAAATAGGAGGAGGGGTGCAACACGAGGACTTCCCAGGAGGTCACCCATCCTAGTACTACTCTCGCCCAAGCATGCTAAACTGCTGAGTTCCGATGGCATCCAGTGCATTAGTGCTTGTATAATCGCACCTAATCAACTCTTGCACGATTTATTTATATAAGGCTATGCCTCATCGGACTTACCTCGAACTTGATTGCAAATTCGATAGAATGCCGCTTCCATCGATTTATTTAGCTAGTGACTCAAAACTTATTAGTTAAATGATGTTTCAAAAGGAAAAAAAACTTTATATGAAATAAAATAGGAGGAGGGGTGCAACACGAGGACTTCCCACGAGGTCACCCATCCTAGTACTACTCTCGCCGAAGCACGCTTAACTATGGAGTTCTGATGGGATCTGGTGCATTAGTGCCGGTATGATCATACCCGTCAACTCTTGCTCGATTTATTTATATAAAGGCTATGTCTCATCGCACTTGCGCCTCGAACTTGATTGGAAATTCAACCGAATACCGCTTCGATCGATTTATTTCCCTAGTGGCCCAATAACTTATTAGTTAAACGATGTTTCAACAAGAAAAATAAAATTTATATGAAATAAAATAGGAGGAGGGGTGCAACACGAGGCCTTCCTAGGAGGTCACCCATCTAAGTACTACTCTCGCCCAAGCACGCTTAACTGCGGAGTTCTGATGGGATCCGGTGCATTAGTGCTGGTATGATCTCACCCGTCAACTCTTGCTCGATTTATTTATATAAAGGCTATGCCTCATCGCACTTGAGCTTTGACGTTGATTGCAAATTCGACTGAATACCGCTTCGTTCGATTTCTTTTCCTAGCGGCCCAATAACTTTTTAGTTTACCGATGTTTCAAAAAGAAAAATAAATTTTATATGAAATAAAATAGGAGGAGGGGAGCAACACGAGGACTTCTCAGGAGGTCACCCATCCTAGTACTACTCTCGCCCAAGCACGCTCAACTGCAAAGTTCTGATGGGAACCGGTGCATTACTGCTGGTATGATCGCACCCGTCAACTCTTGCGTGATTTATTTATATAAAGCTTATGCCTCATCGCACTTGCGCCTCGAACTAGATTACAAATTCGACCGAATACCGCTTCGATCGATTTATTTCTCTAGTGACCCAGTAGCTTATTAGTTAAACGATGTTTCAAAAAGAAAAATAAAATTTATATTCAATAAAATAGGAGGGGTGCAACACGAGGACTTCCAAGGAGGTCACCCATCCTAGTACTACTCTCGCCGAAGCACGCTTAGCTGTGGAGTTCTGATGGGATTCGGTACATTAGTGCCGGTATAATCGCACCGGTCAACTCTTACGCGATTTATTTATATAAAGGCTATGCCTCATCGGACTTACGCCTCGAACTTGATTGCAAATTCGACCGAATGTCGCTTCCATCGATTTATTTCACTAGTGACTCAAAAACTTATTAGTTAAACGATGTTTCAAAAAGAAAAAAAAACTTTATATGAAATAAAATAGGAGGAGGGGTGCAACACGAGGACTTCTCAGGAGAGTCACCCATCCTAGTACAACTCTTGCCCACCACGCTTGACTACGAAATTCGATGGGATTCGATTGCACTAGTCTTTGATCGATCGATCATGACAAATCAACTCTTGCGCGATTTATTTATATAAAAGCTATGCCTCATCGCGCCGCCTCGAACTTGATTGCAAATTCATCCAGAATACCGGTTTGATCGATTAATTTCGCTGGCGACTCAATAACTTATTAGTTAAATGATGTTTCAAAAAGAAAAATAAAATTTATATTAAATAAAATAGGAGGTGCAACACGAGGACTTCCAAGGAGGTCACCCATCCTAGTACTACTCTCACCGAAGCATGCTTAGCTGCGGAGTTCTGATGGGATTCGGTGCATTAGTGCCGGTATAATTGCAGTCGTCAACTCTTGCGCGATTTATTTATATAAAGGCTATGCCTCATCGCACTTGCACCTCGAACTTGATTGCAAATTCGACCGAATACCACTTTGATCGATTTATTTCACTAGTGAACCAATAACTTATTAGTTAAACGATGTTTCAAAAAGAAAAATAAAATTTATATGAAATAAAATAGGAGAGGTGCAATCGAGGACTTTCCAGAGGTCAACCATCCTAGTACTACTCTCGCCAAGCACGCTTAACGTGAGGAGTTACGATGGGATCGGTGCATTACTCTTGGTATGATCGCACCTATCAACTCTTGCACGATTTATTTATATAAAGTCTATGCCTCATCGCACTTGCGCCTCGAACTTGATTGCAAATTTGACCGAATACCGCTTTGATCGATTTATTTCTCTAGTGACCCAGTAGCTTATTAGTTAAACGATGTTTCAAAAAGAAAAATAAAATTTATATTAAATAAAATGCAACACGAGGACTTCCAAGGAGGTCACCCATCCTAGTACTACTCTCGCCGAAGCACGCTTAGCTGCGGAGTTCTGATGGGATTCGGTGCATTAGTGCGGTATAATCGCACTCGTCAACTCTTGCGCGATTTATTTATATAAAGGCTATGCCTCATCGGACTTGCACCTCGAACTTGATTGCAAATTCGACCGAATGCCGCTTCCATCGATTTATTTCGCTAGTGACTCAAAAACTTATTAGTTAAACGATGTTTCAAAAGGAAAAAAAACTTTATATGAAATAAAATAGGAGGAGGGGTGCAACACGAGGACTTCCCACGAGGTCACCCATCCTAGTACTACTCTCGCCGGAGCACGCTTAACTGCGGAGTTCTGATGGGATCTGGTGCATTAGTGCCGGTATGATCGCACCCGTCAACTCTTACTCGATTTATTTATATAAAGGCTATGCCTCATCGCACTTGCGCCACGAACTTGATTGCAAATTTAACCGAATACCGTTTCGATCGATTTATTTCTCTAGCGACCCAATAACTTATTAGTTAAACGCTGTTTCAACAGGAAAAATAAAATTTATATGAAATAAAATAGGAGGAGGGGAGCAACACGAGGACTTCTCAGGACGTCACCCATCCTAGTGCTACTCTCGCCCAAGCACGCTCAACTGCAAAGTTCTGATGGGAACCGGTGCATTACTGCTGGTATGATCGCTTTTAATCAACTCTCTTGCGATTTATTTATATAAAGCTTATGCCTCATCGCGCATGCGCCTCGAACTTGATTGCAAATTTGACCGAATACTGCTTCATTCGATTTATTTCACTAGTGAACCACTAACTTATTAGTTAAACGATGTTTCAAAAAGAAATATAAAATTTATATAAAATAAAATAGGAGAGGTGCAATACGAGGACTTCTCAGGAGGTCACCCATCCTAGTACTACTCTCGTGCAACCACGCTTAGCTGCGGAGTTCTGATGGGATCCGGTGCATTCGTGCTGGTATGATCGCACCCGTCAACTCTTGCACGATTTATTTATATAAAGGCTATGCCTCATCGCACTTCCACCTCGAACTTGATTGCAAATTCGACCGAATTTCGCTTCGATCGATTTATTTCTCTGGCGACCCAATAACTTAATAGCTAAACGATGTTTCAAAAAGAAAAATAAAATTTATATGAAATAAAATAGGAAGAGGGTGCAACACGAGGACTTCCGGAGGTTACCCATCCTCGTGCTACTCCCGCCCAAGCACGCTTAACTGCGAAGTTCTAATGGCATCCGGCGTATTAGTGCTGTTATGATCGCACCCGTCAACTCTTGCGCGATTTATTTATATAAAGGCTATATCTCATCACACTTGCGCCTCGAACTTGATTGCAAATTCGACCGAATACCGCTTCGATCGATTTATTTCGCTAGTGACCCAACAACTTATTAGTTAAACGATGTTTCAAAAAGAAAAATAAAATCTAAATGAAATAAAATAGGAGGGGTGCAATACGAGGACTTCCCAAGAGGTAACCCATCCTAGTATTACTCTAGCCCAAGCACGCTTCACTGCGGAGTTCTGATGTGATCCGGTGCGGTAGTGCTGGTATGATCGCACCCATCAACTCTTGCGCAATTTATTTAGATAAAGGCTAAGCCTCATCGCACTTTCGCCTCGAACTTGATTGCAAATTCGATCGAATACCGCTTCGATCAATTAATTTCGTTAGCGACTCAATAACTTATTAGTTAAACGATGTTTCAGAAAGAAAAATAAAATTTATATTAAATATAATAGGAGGGGTGCAACACGAGGACTTCCAAGGAGGTCACCCATCCTAGTACTACTCTCGCTGAAGCACGCTTAGCTGTGGAGTTCTGATGGGATTCGGTGCATTAGTGCCGGTATAATCGCAGCTGTCAACTCTTGCGTGATTTATTTATATAAAGGCTATGCCTCATCGCACTTGCGCCTCGAACTTGATTGCGAATTCGACCGAATACCAATTCGATCGATTTATTTCACTAGTGAACCAATAACTTATTAGTTAAACGATGTTTTAAAAAGAAAAATAAAATTTATATGAAATAAAATAGGAGAGGTGCAATACGAGGACTTTCTAGGAGGTCAACCATCCCAGTACTACTCTCGCCCAAGCACGCTTAACATGCGGAGTTCTGATGGGATCCGGTGCATTAGTACTGGTATGATCGCACCTGTCAGCTCTTGCACGATTTATTTATATAAAGCCTATGCCTCATCGCACTTGCGCCTCGAACTTGATTACAAATTCGACCGAATACCGCTTTGATCGATTTATTTCTCTAGTGACCCAATAGCTTATTAGTTAAGCGATGTTTCAAAAGAAATATAAAATTTATATTAAATAAAATAGGAGGGTGCAACACGAGGACTTCCAAGGAGGTCACCCATCCTAGTACTAATCTCGTAAAGCGCACTTAGCAATGAGTTACGATGGGATTCGGTGCATTAGTGCGGTATAATCGCACCCATCAACTCTTCTTGCGATTTATTTATATAAAGGCTATGCCTCATCGGACTTACGCCTCGAACTTGATTGCAAATTCGATAGAATGTCGCTTCCATCGATTTATTTCACTAGTGACTCAAAAACTTATTAGTTAAGCGATGTTTCAAAAGAAAAAAAACTTTATATGAAATAAAATAGGAGGAGGGTGCAACACGAGGACTTCCAGAGGTCACCCATCCTAGTACAACTCTCGCCCGACCACGCTTAACTACGGAATTCGATGGGATTCGGTGCACTAGTCTTGGTATGATCCTGACAGTCAACTCTTGCGATTTATTTATATAAAAGCTATGCCTCATCGCATACGCCTCGAACTTGATTGCAAATTCGATAGAATACCGCTTCGATCGATTAATTTTGCTAGCGACTCAATAACTTATTAGTTAAGCGATGTTTCAAAAAGAAAATAAAATTTATATTAAATAAAATAGGAGGGTGCAACACGAGGACTTCTCGGAGGTCACCCATCTTAGTGCTACTCTACCTAAACACGCTTAACTCATTGAGTTCTAATGGATCCGGTGCATTAGTCGGTATAATCGCATTATTCACTCTTGCCGATTTATTTATATAAAGGCTATGCCTCGTCGGACTTCGCCTCGAACTTGATTGCAAATTCAATAGAATGCCGCTTCCATCGATTTATTTCACTAGTGGCTCAAAAACTTATTAGTTAAGCGATGTTTCAAAAAAAAAAAAACTTTATATGAAATAAAATAGGAGGGCGGGTGCAACACGAGGACTTCCGAGGTCACCCATCCTAGTACAACTCTCGCCTTGACCACGCTTAACTCTGAAATTCGATGGGATTCGGTGCACTAGAATTTGGTATGATCATGACAAATCAACTCTTGCGCGATTTATTTATATAAAAGCTATGCCTCATCATGATTCGCCTCGAATTTGATTGCAAATTCGATAGAATACCGCTTCGATCGATTAATTTCACTAGCGACTCAATAACTTATTTGTTAAGCGATGTTTCAAAAAGAAAAATAAAATTTATATTAAATAAAATAGGAGGGTGCAACACGAGGACTTCGAGGAGGTCACCCATCCTAGTACTACTCTCGCCAAAGCATGCTTAGCTGCAAAGTTACGATGGGATTGATTGCTTTAGTGTCGGTATAATCGCGGTGTCACTTCTTGTGATTTATTTATATAAAGGCTATGCCTCATCGCTTCAGCCTCAAACTTGATTGCAAATTCGACCAGAATACCACTTGATCGATTTATTTCACTAGTGAACCAATAACTTATTAGTTAAGCGATGTTTCAAAAGAAAAATAAAATTTATATGAAATAAAATAGGAGAGGTGCAATCGAGGACTTTCCAGAGGTCAACCATCCTAGTACTACTCTCGCCCAAGCACGCTTAGCGTGAGGAGTTACGATGGGATCTGTGCATTAATCTTGGTATGATCGCTTTTGTCAACTCTTGCACGATTTATTTATATAAAGCCTATGCTTCATCGCACTTGCGCCTCGAACTTGATTGCAAATTAAATAGAATACCGCTTGATCGATTTATTTCTCTAGTGACCCAAGAGCTTATTAGTTAAGCGATGTTTCAAAAGAAAATAAGATTTATATTAAATAAAATAGGAGGGTGCAACACGAGGACTCTAAGGAGGTCACCCATCCTAGTACTACTCGTTGAAGCACACTTAGGCTGCGGAGTTACGATGGGATTGATTGCATTAGTGCGGTATAATCGCACCCATCAACTCTTCATGCGATTTATTTACATAAAGGCTATGCCTCGTCGGACTTACCTCGAACTTGATTGTAAATTCAATGAGAATCTTGCTTCCATTGATTTATTTAGCTAGAGACTCAATAACTTATTAGTTAAATGATGTTTCAAAAAAAAAAAAACTTTATATGACATAAAATAGGAGGAGGGTGCAACACGAGGACTTCCTGTGAGATCACCATCCTAGTACTACTCTCGTCGAAGGGCGCTTAACTCTGGAGTTACGATGGGATCCAGTGCATTAGTCTTAGGTATGATCGCACCGAATCAACTCTTGCTCGATTTATTTATATAAAGGCTATGCCTCATCGCACTTGCGCCTCGAACTTGATTGCAAATTTAACCGGATACCATTTCGATCGATTTATTTCTCTAGCGACCCAATAACTTATTAGTTAAGCGATGTTTCAACAAGAAAAATAAAATTTAAATGACATAAAATAGGAGAGGTGCAATCACGAGGACTTTCAAGAGGTCAATCATTCTAGTACTACTCTCGCCATGCACGCTTAACGTCGCGGAGTTACGATGGGATCCGGTGCATTAATCTTTGGTATGATCGCACTTTATCAACTCTTGCACGATTTATTTATATAAAGCCTATGCCTCATCTCACTTGCACCTCAAACTTGATTGCAAATTCGGCCAGAATCACCGCTTCGATCGATTTATTTCTCTAGTGACCCAGTGAGCTTATTAGTTAAGCGATGTTTCAAAAGAAAATAAAATTTATATGAAATAAAATAGGAGAAGGAGTGCAACACGAGAACTTCAAGAGGTCACCCATCCTAGTACTACTCTAGCCCATGGCAGCTTAGCTGCGGAGTTCGATGGGATCCGATGCATTAGTTTGGTATGATAGCACTCGTCAACTCTTCCGTGAATTATTTATTTAAAGGCTATGCCTCATCGCACTGGGGCTTCGAACTTGATTTCAAATTCGACCGAATACCACTTCGATCGATTTATTTCACTAGCGACCCAATAACTTATTAGTTAAACGATGTTTCAAAAAGAAAAATAAAATTTATATGAAATAAAATAGGAGGAGGGGTGCAACACGAGGACTTCCGAGGAGGTCACCTATCCTAGTACTACTCTCACCCAAGCACGCTTCACAGTGGAGTTCTGATGGGGTTTGGTGCATTAGCGCTGGTATGATCGCACCCGTCAACACTCATGCGTGATATGTTTATATAAAGGATATGCCTCATCGCACTTGGGCCTCAAACTTGATTGCAAATTCGATCAATCTTTGCTTCATTCGATTTATTTCGCTAGCGACCCAATAACTTATTAGTTAAATGATGTTTCAAAAAGAAGATAAAAGATATGAAATAAAATAGGAGGAAGGGTGCAACACGAGGATTTCCTAGGAGGTCACCCATCCTAGTGCTATTCTCGCCAAGCACGCTTAATCATGAGGAGTTCTAATGGCATCCGGTGCATTAGTGCTGTTATGATCGCACCCTTCAACTCTTGCGCGATTTATTTATATAAAGGCTATGCCTCATCGCACTTGCACTCGAACTTGATTGCAAATTCGACCAAATACCGCTCGATCAATTTATTTTGGTAGTGACCCAATAACTTATTAGTTAAACGATGTTTCAAAAGAAAATTAAAATCTTAATGAAATAAAATAGGAGGGTGCAACACGAGGACTTCCCAGAGGTCACCCATCCTAGCATTACTCTCGCCAAGCACACTTCATCTGCGGAGTTCGACGTGATCCGGTGCGGTAGTCTTGGTATGATCGTACCCATCAACTCTTGCGCAATTTATTTAGATAAAGGCTAAGCCTCATCGCACTTGCGCTCGAACTTGATTGAAAATTCGACCAAATACCGCTTGATCGATTTAATTAAGCTAGTGACCCAATAACTTATTAGTTAAACGATGTTTCCAAAAGAAAATAAAATATATATGAAATAAAATAGGAGGACGGTGCAACACGAGGACTTCCCAAGAGGTCACCCATCCTAGTACTACTCTCGCCCAAGCACCTTTAACTGCAGAGTTCTGATGAGATCTGGTGCACTAGTGCTGGTATGATCGCACCCGTCAACTCTTGCGCGATTTATTGATATAAAGGCTATGCCTCATCGCACTTGCGCCTCGAACATGATTGCAAATTCGATCGAATACCGCTTGATCAATTTATTTTTCTAGTGACTCAATAACTTATTAGTTAAACAATGTTTCAACAAGAAAAATAAAATTTATATGAAATAAAATAGGTGGAGGGTGCAACACGAGGCCTTCCAAGGAGTTCACCCATCCTAGTACTACTCTCGCCCAAGCACGCTTAACTGCGGAGTTTTGATGGAATCCGGTGCATTAGTGCTGGTATGATCGCACCCGTCAACTCTTGCTCGATTTATTTATATAAAGGCTATCCCTCATCGCACTTGCGCCTCGAACTTGATTGCAAATTCGACCGAATACCGCTTCGATCGATTTATTTCGCTAGTGACCCAATAACTTATTAGTTAAACGATGTTTCAAAAAGTAAAATAAAATTTATATGAAATAAAATAGGAGGAGGTGCAACACGAGGACTCCCAGAGGTCACCCATCCTAGTACTACTTGGGCCTAAGCATGCTAATGGGTGAATATGTGGAAGTTCATGGCATCCAAAGGCATTAGTGCTTGTATGATCACACCGCCAACTCTTGCGTGATTTATTTATATAAAGGCTATGCCTCATCGCACTTGCGCCTCGAACTTGATTGCAAATTCAATCAATGCCGCTTCCATCGATTTATTTTGCTAGTGACTCAAAAACTTATTAGTTAAATGATGTTTCAAAAAGAAAAAAAACTTTATATGAAATAAAATAGGAGGAGGGTGCAACACGAGGACTTCCCAGGAGGTCACCCATCCTAGTACTACTCTCGTCGAAGCACGCTTAACTATGGAGTTCTGATGGGATCTGGTGCATTAGTGCCGGTATGATCATACCCTTCGTCAACTCTTGCTCGATTTATTTATATAAAGGCTATGTCTCATCGCACTTGCTTCGAACTTGATTGCAAATTCAACCTAATACCGCTTCGATCGATTTATTTCCTAGTGGCCCAATAACTTATTAGTTAAACGATGTTTCAACAAGAAAATAAAATTTATATGAAATAAAATAGAGGAGGGTGCAACACGAGGCCTTCCTAGGAGGTCACCCATCTAAGTACTACTCGCCAAGCACGCTTAATCATGAGTTCGATGGGATCCGCATTAGTGCTGGTATGATCTCACCCACAACTCTTGCTCGATTTATTTATATAAAGGCTATGCCTTATCGCACTTGAGCTTTGAAGTTGATTGCAAATTCGACCAATACCGCTTCGCTCGATTTCTTTTCCTAGCGACCCAATAACTTTTTAGTTAAACGATGTTTCAAAAAGAAAATAAATTTTATATGAAATAAAATAGGAGGAGGGAGCAACACGAGGACTTCTCGTGAGGTCACCCATCCTAGTACTACTCTCGCCAAGCACGCCAATCGCAGTTCGATGGGAACCGCATTATCGCGGTATGATCGCACCTGCCAACTCTTCATGTGATTTATTTATATAAAGCTTATGCCTCATCGCACTTGCGCCTCGAACTTGATTACAAATTCGACCGAATACCGCTTCGATCGATTTATTTCTCTAGTGACCCAGTAGCTTATTAGTTAAACGATGTTTCAAAAAGAAAATAAAATTTATATTCAATAAAATAGAGGGTGCAACACGAGGACTTCCAGGAGGTCACCCATCCTAGTACTACTCGCCAAGCACGCTTAATCGTGGAGTTCGATGGGATTCGGTGCACATTAGTGTGCAGATAATCGCACCTGGCCAACTCTTACGCGATTTATTTATATAAAGGTTATGCCTCATCTGGACTTACGCCGAACTTGATTGCAAATTCGATCAATGTCGCCCATCGATTTATTTCACTAGTGACTCAAAACTTATTAGTTAAACGATGTTTCAAAAAGAAAAAAAAACTTTATATGAAATAAAATAGGAGGAGGGGTGCAACACGAGGACTTCTCAGGAGGTCACCCATCCTAGTACAACTCTTGCCCAGCCACGCTTGACTACGAAATTCTGATGGGATTCGGTGCACTAGTGTCGGTCTCGATCGCAATTGGCCAACTCTTGCGCGATTTATTTATATAAAAGCTATGCCTCATCGCACTTCTGCCTCGAACTTGATTACAAATTCATCCGAATACCGTTTGATCGATTAATTTTGCTGGCGACTCAATAACTTATTAGTTAAATGATGTTTCAAAAAGAAAAATAAAATTTATATTAAATAAAATAGGAGGAGTGCAACACGAGGACTTCCAAGGAGGTCACCCATCCTAGTACTACTCTCACCGAAGCATGCTTAGTCATGGAGTTCGATGGGATTCGCATTAGTGCTCAGATAATTGCAACGCCAACTCTGCGCGATTTATTTATATAAAGGCTATGCCTCATCGCACTTGCACCTAACTTGATTGCAAATTCAATCAATACCACTTTGATCGATTTATTTCACTAGTGAACCAATAACTTATTAGTTAAACGATGTTTCAAAAAGAAAAATAAAATTTATATGAAATAAAATAGGAGAGGTGCAATACGAGGACTTTCCAGGAGGTCAACCATCCTAGTACTACTCTCGCCCAAGCACGCTTAACGTGAGGAGTTCTGATGGGATCCGGTGCATTACTACTGGTATGATCACACCTATCAACTCTTGCACGATTTATTTATATAAAGCCTATGCCTCATCGCACTTGCGCCTCGAACTTGATTGCAAATTTGACCGAATACCGCTTTGATCGATTTATTTTCTAGTGACCCAAGAGCTTATTAGTTAAACGATGTTTCAAAAGAAAAATAAAATTTATATTAAATAAAATGCAACACGAGGACTTCCAAGGAGGTCACCCATCCTAGTACTACTCTCGCCAAGCACGCTTAGTCATGAGTTCGATGGGATTCTTGCATTAGTGCTTCAGATAATCGCACTGGCCAACTCTTGCGCGATTTATTTATATAAAGGCTATGCCTCATCTGGACTTGCACCTCGAACTTGATTGCAAATTCGACCAATGCCGCTCCATCGATTTATTTCGCTAGTGACTCAAAACTTATTAGTTAAACGATGTTTCAAAAGGAAAAAAAACTTTATATGAAATAAAATAGAGGAGGGTGCAACACGAGGACTTCCCACGAGGTCACCCATCCTAGTACTACTCTCCGAGCACGCTTAATCGCGGAGTTCGATGGGATCCGTGCATTAGTGCCAGATGATCGCATCTGGCCAACTCTTACTCGATTTATTTATATAAAGGCTATGCCTCATCGCACTTGGCGCCACTTAACTTGATTGCAAATTTAACCAATACCGCTTCGATCGATTTATTTCTCTAGCGACCCAATAACTTATTAGTTAAATGCTTCAACAGAAAATAAAATTTATATGAAATAAAATAGAGGAGGGAGCAACACGAGGACTTCTCAGACGCCACCCATCCTAGTGCTACTCGCCAAGCACGCCAATCGCAAAGTTCGATGGGAACCGTGCATTATTGCTGGTATGATCGCACCCGTCAACTCTTGCGCGATTTATTTATATAAAGCTTATGCCTCATCGCGCATGCGCCTCGAACTTGATTGCAAATTTGACCGAATACTGCTTCATTCGATTTATTTCACTAGTGAACCACTAACTTATTAGTTAAACGATGTTTCAAAAGAAATATAAAATTTATATAAAATAAAATAGAGAGGTGCAATACGAGGACTTCTCGTGAGGTCACCCATCCTAGTACTACTCTCGCAACCACGCTTAGTCATGGAGTTCGATGGGATCCGTGCATTCGTGCCGGTATGATCGCACTGGCCAACTCTTGCACGATTTATTTATATAAAGGCTATGCCTCATCGCACTTCCACCTCGAACTTGATTGCAAATTCGATCAATTTCGCTCGATCGATTTATTTCTCTGGCGCACCCAATAACTTAATAGCTAAACGATGTTTCAAAAAGAAAATAAAATTTATATGAAATAAAATAGGAAGAGGTGCAACACGAGGACTTCCTGCGAGGTTACCCATCCTCGTGCTACTCCCGCCCAAGCACGCTTAATCCAAGTTCTAATGGCATCCGCGACATAGTCTTGTATGATCGCACTGCCAACTCTTGCGCGATTTATTTATATAAAGGCTATATCTCATCACACTTGCGCCTCAAACTTGATTGCAAATTCGACCGAATACCGCTTCGATCGATTTATTTCGCTAGTGACCCAACAACTTATTAGTTAAACGATGTTTCAAAAAGAAAAATAAAATCTAAATGAAATAAAATAGGAGGGGTGCAATACGAGGACTTCCCAAGAGGTAACCCATCCTAGTATTACTCTAGCCCAAGCACGCTTCACTGCGGAGTTCTGATGTGATCCGGTGCGGTAGTGCTGGTATGATCGCACCCATCAACTCTTGCGCAATTTATTTAGATAAAGGCTAAGCCTCATCGCACTTTCGCCTCGAACTTGATTGCAAATTCGATCGAATACCGCTTCGATCAATTAATTTCGTTAGCGACTCAATAACTTATTAGTTAAACGATGTTTCGTAAAGAAAATAAAATTTATATTAAATATAATAGGAGGGTGCAACACGAGGACTTCCAAGGAGGTCACCCATCCTAGTACTACTCTCATTTGAAGCACGCTTAGTGTGGAGTTCGATGGGATTCTTGCATTAGTGCTTGTGATAATCGCACCGCCAACTCTTGCGTGATTTATTTATATAAAGGCTATGCCTCATCGCACTTGGCGCCGAACTTGATTATAATTCGATCGAATACCAATTCGATCGATTTATTTCACTAGTGAACCAATAACTTATTAGTTAAACGATGTTTTAAAAAGAAAAATAAAATTTATATGAAATAAAATAGGAGAGGTGCAATACGAGGACTTTCTAGGAGGTCAACCATCCCAGTACTACTCTCGCCCAAGCACGCTTAACATGCGGAGTTCTGATGGGATCCGGTGCATTAGTACTCGGTATGATCGCACTGCCGCCTCTTGCACGATTTATTTATATAAAGCCTATGCCTCATCGCACTTGGCGCCTCGAACTTGATTACAAATTCGACCGAATACCGCTTCGATCGATTTATTTCTCTAGTGACCCAATAGCTTATTAGTTAAACGATGTTTCAAAAAAAATATAAAATTTATATTAAATAAAATAGGAGGGGTGCAACACGAGGACTTCCAAGGAGGTCACCCATCCTAGTACTAATCTCGCCAAAGCACACTTAGCTGCGGAGTTCTGATGGGATTCGGTGCATTAGTGCCGGTATAATCGCACCCATCAACTCTTGCGCGATTTATTTATATAAAGGCTATGCCTCATCGGACTTACGCCTCGAACTTGATTGCAAATTCGACCGAATGTCGCTTCCATCGATTTATTTCACTAGTGACTCAAAAACTTATTAGTTAAACGATGTTTCAAAAAGAAAAAAAAACTTTATATGAAATAAAATAGGAGGAGGGGTGCAACACGAGGACTTCCCAGGAGGTCACCCATCCTAGTACAACTCTCGCCCAGCCACGCTTAACTACGGAATTCTGATGGGATTCGGTGCACTAGTGCTGGTATGATCACAGCCGTCAACTCTTGCGCGATTTATTTATATAAAAGCTATGCCTCATCGCACTTCTGCCTCGAACTTGATTGCAAATTCGACCGAATACCGCTTCGATCGATTAATTTTGCTAGCGACTCAATAACTTATTAGTTAAACGATGTTTCAAAAAGAAAAATAAAATTTATATTAAATAAAATAGGAGGGGTGCAACACGAGGACTTCCGGAGGTCACCCATCTTAGTGCTACTCCCGCCCAAGCACGCTTAACTGCTGAGTTCTAATGGATCCGGTGCATTAGTGTCGGTATAATCACAGCCGTCCACTCTTGCGCGATTTATTTATATAAAGGCTATGCCTCATCGGACTTACGCCTCGAACTTGATTGCAAATCCGACCGAATGCCGCTTCCATCGATTTATTTCACTAGTGGCTCAAAAACTTATTAGTTAAACGATGTTTCAAAAGAAAAAAAACTTTATATGAAATAAAATAGGAGGACGGGTGCAACACGAGGACTTCCCAGGAGGTCACCCATCCTAGTACAACTCTCGCCCAGCCACGCTTAACTACGAAATTCTGATGGGATTCGGTGCACTAGGGCTGGTATGATCGCAGCCGTCAACTCTTGCGCGATTTATTTATATAAAAGCTATGCCTCATCGCAGTTCCGCCTCGAATTTGATTGCAAATTCGACCGAATACCGCTTCGATCGATTAATTTCACTAGCGACTCAATAACTTATTTGTTAAACGATGTTTCAAAAAGAAAAATAAAATTTATATTAAATAAAATAGGAGGGGTGCAACACGAGGACTTCCAAGGAGGTCACCCATCCTAGTACTACTCTCGCCAAAGCATGCTTAGCTGCAAAGTTCTGATGGGATTCGGTGCTTTAGTGTCGGTATAATCGCAGCCGTCCACTCTTGCGTGCGATTTATTTATATAAAGGCTATGCCTCATCGCACTTGCGCCTCAAACTTGATTGCAAATTCGACCGAATACCACTTCGATCGATTTATTTCACTAGTGAACCAATAACTTATTAGTTAAACGATGTTTCAAAAAGAAAAATAAAATTTATATGAAATAAAATAGGAGAGGTGCAATACGAGGACTTTCCAGGAGGTCAACCATCCTAGTACTACTCTCGCCCAAGCACGCTTAACGTGAGGAGTTCTGATGGGATCCTGTGCATTAGTACTGGTATGATCGCACCTGTCAACTCTTGCACGATTTATTTATATAAAGCCTATGCTTCATCGCACTTGCGCCTCGAACTTGATTGCAAATTCGACCGAATACCGCTTCGATCGATTTATTTCTCTAGTGACCCAGTAGCTTATTAGTTAAACGATGTTTCAAAAAGAAAAATAAGATTTATATTAAATAAAATAGGAGGGGTGCAACACGAGGACTTCTAAGGAGGTCACCCATCCTAGTACTACTCTCGTTGAAGCACACTTAGCTGCGGAGTTCTGATGGGATTCGGTGCATTAGTGCCGGTATAATCGCACCCATCAACTCTTGCGCGATTTATTTACATAAAGGCTATGCCTCATCGGACTTGCACCTCGAACTTGATTGTAAATTCGACCGAATGCTGCTTCCATTGATTTATTTCGCTAGAGACTCAATAACTTATTAGTTAAATGATGTTTCAAAAAAAAAAAAACTTTATATGACATAAAATAGGAGGAGGGGTGCAACACGAGGACTTCCCAGGAGATCACCCATCCTAGTACTACTCTCGTCGAAGGACGCTTAACTGCGGAGTTCTGATGGGATCCAGTGCATTAGTGCCGGTATGATCGCACCCGTCAACTCTTGCTCGATTTATTTATATAAAGGCTATGCCTCATCGCACTTGCGCCTCGAACTTGATTGCAAATTTAACCGGATACCATTTCGATCGATTTATTTCTCTAGCGACCCAATAACTTATTAGTTAAACGATGTTTCAACAAGAAAAATAAAATTTAAATGACATAAAATAGGAGAGGTGCAATACGAGGACTTTCGAAGAGGTCAATCATTCTAGTACTACTCTCGCCCAAGCACGCTTAACGTGCGGAGTTCTGATGGGATCCGGTGCATTAGTACTGGTATGATCGCACCTGTCAACTCTTGCACGATTTATTTATATAAAGCCTATGCCTCATCTCACTTGCACCTCAAACTTGATTGCAAATTCGACCGAATACCGCTTCGATCGATTTATTTCTCTAGTGACCCAGTAGCTTATTAGTTAAACGATGTTTCAAAAAGAAAAATAAAATTTATATGAAATAAAATAGGAGAAGGAGTGCAACACGAGAACTTCCCAAGAGGTCACCCATCCTAGTACTACTCTAGCCCATGCGCGCTTAACTGCGGAGTTCTGATGGGATCCGATGCATTAGTGCTGGTATGATAGCACTCGTCAACTCTTCCGTGAATTATTTATTTAAAGGCTATGCCTCATCGCACTGGGGCTTCGAACTTGATTTCAAATTCGACCGAATACCACTTCGATCGATTTATTTCACTAGCGACCCAATAACTTATTAGTTAAACGATGTTTCAAAAAGAAAAATGAAATTTATATGAAATAAAATAGGAGGAGGGGTGCAACACGAGGACTTCCCAGGAGGTCACCCATCCTAGTACTACTCTCGCCCAAGCACGCTTCACAGCGGATTTCTGATGGGGTTTGGTGCATTAGCGCTAGTATGATCGCACCCGTCAACACTTGCGTGATATGTTTATATAAAGGATATGCCTCATCGCACTTGCGCCTCAAACTTGATTGCAAATTCGACCGAATACTGCTTCATTCGATTTATTTCGCTAGCGACCCAATAACTTATTAGTTAAATGATTTTTAGAAGGAAAGATATGAAATAAAATAGGAGGAAGGGTGCAACACGAGGATTTCCTAGGAGGTCACCCATCCTAGTGCTATTCTCGCCCAAGCACGTTTAACTGCAGAGTTCTAATGGCATCCGGTGCATTAGTGCTGTTATGATCGCACCCTTCAACTCTTGCGCGATTTATTTATATAAAGGCTATGCCTCATCGCACTTGCACCTCGAACTTGATTGCAAATTCGACCAAATACCGCTTCGATCAATTTATTTCGGTAGTGACCCAATAACTTATTAGTTAAACGATGTTTCAAAAAGAAAATTAAAATCTTAATGAAATAAAATAGGAGGGGTGCAACACGAGGACTTCCCAAGAGGTCACCCATCCTAGTATTACTCTCGCCCAAGCACACTTCATTGCGGAGTTCTGATGTGATCCGGTGCGGTAGTGCTGGTATGATCGCACCCGTCAACTCTTGCGTAATTTATTTAGATAAAGGCTAAGCCTCATCGCACTTGCGTCTCAAACTTGATTGAAAATTCGACCGAATACCGCTTCGATCGATTTAATTCGCTAGTGACCCAATAACTTATTAGTTAAACGATGTTTCAAAAAGAAAAATAAAATATATATATGAAATAAAGTAGGAGGACAGGTGCAACACAAGGACTTCCCAAGAGGTCACCCCTCTTAGTACTACTCTCGCCCAAGCACGTTTAACTGCGGAGTTCTGATAAGATCCGGTGCACTAGTGTTGGTATGATCGCACCCGTCAACTCTTGCGCGATTTATTGATATAAAGGCTATGCCTCATCGCACTTGCGCCTCGAACATGATTGCAAATTCGACCGAATACCACTTCGATCGATTTATTTTTCTAGCGACCCAATAACTTATTAGTTAAATGATGTTTCAACAAGAAAAATAAAATTTATATGAAATAAAATAGGTGGAGGGGTGCAACACGAGGCCTTCCTAGGAGTTCACCCATCTAAGTACTACTCTCGCCGAAGCACGCTTAACTGCGAAGTTTTGATGGAATCCGATGCATTAGTGCTGGTATGATCGCACCCGTCAACTCTTGCTCGATTTATTTATATAAAGGCTATGCCTCATCGCACTTGCGCCTCAAAATTGATTGCAAATTCGACCGAATACCACTTCGTTCGATTTCTTTCCCTAGCGACCCAATAACTTATTAGGTAAACGATGTTTCAAAAAGAAAAATAAATTTTATATGAAATAAAATAGGAGCAGGGGTGCAACACGAGGTCTTGTAACATCCTAAATTTTTGGGCCTATGCATTTAATGGGTGAATATGTGGAAAATTTAAGTGTTAGGGGTCCAAATTGTGCTCAGGCTTAGGCAGAGGCCTTGATTAAAATTATCTGTTTGGGTATTATAGGGTTTAAACGGTAGTATCTATGTTTAAATTACCAAAGTGAGCTTGTGGCCCAATCTTAGGAGGTGACGCCACACAAGGAGTAAGGGGCCCAAATTTAAGTTTCATGAAGCCCAATTCTTTTAATTTAAGTTAGCTAAATTTTGGGCATTAGGATTAGGTGGAGTGGATGGCAACAAGGCTAAAATTTAGGGGTTTTAATGTTTAAAATATGTGAATAATAAGTAGATAAAGGCTATTATTTAGGAATTTATTTTATGTGGATAATAAGCAGATAAAGGCTAAGATTTAGGGATTTTAATGATTAAAATATGTGGATTATATGCTGATAAAGGAGGGAGGAGTTAGAGATAATTAAGTCTCTTTTAGATGAGCTAGTAGATTAAGATAAAGGAGAAAAGTTAGGAATTTATCTACAAAGAGAGTGATGGCCAAGAATCCATCACTGAGAGGAGTAAAGAAACCAGCTACTACATGGCAAAGGGTTGCTGAATTTCCTATAAATAAAGGGGGCTATCTCCTTGTTTCGACATTAAATCCTCTCCCTTTGTGTCAAAATTCCTAGCTTCTTTTCTCCAAATTTTTTCTCTAATTTCTTTAAAAGTCAAACTTTTCCCCACTTTCTTTTCCCTTGTGCCGATTTCTCTAAAAAGTCAAGCATCCATCGCTTTTTCTTTTATTCATCCTATTTGAGAAATTGTTCTACACTTCCGGCATTTAAATCTTCCATCGGCATTGTCGAATTCTCTCTCTAGTACTAGCCGAATCTCTTAAGCTAAGGTAAGAGTGAGATTTTGATTAGTTCTCATAATCTATTTTAGAAAGGCACAAGTCGAAAGCTAATAGTTAATGGTTTTATGATGGGCGGCAATTCGGGATTTGAAGAAAGCCTAGTCGACTAGATCTAAAAGTCAAAATTCATAAGTCTCCAATTTGGGATTTTTAAGGTAAGAAGATTTTCCTAGATTTCTATTAGATTTCATCATTATATACAAGATTTTAACTTTATAAGGAGGATTAACGATTAAATATTATTATAGTAACTCTGATAAGGATTTATGATGGAATTAAATATGGATCAGGCAAAAGAAAGAATCCCTAAGTTTAAGAAACGAGTAGTATCTGCTCTTCGAGATTGGCCAATTGGTTGTGGACCGGCTTCTAAACAACATCTTAGGCAGATAGCAGTTGTGTCGACTAAGGATAGTGTCAATATAGAAAGCCTTGTTTTATCGGTAATCAGGTGTGTAGATTCTTGACACATAAGCTTTGTTATATTATATGTATGTTATGGGCTAAAAGCCAAAAAAGGTGTGTAGATCTCTATCACACTAGCTAATCTGTATTATATGTATGTTATGGGCTAAAAGCCGAAAAAGGTGTGTAGATCTCTATCACACTAGTTAATCTGAATTATATGTATGTTATGGGCTAAAAGCCGAAAAAGGTGTGTAGATCTCTATCACACTAGTTAATCTCAATTATATGTATGTTATGGGCTAAAAGCCAAAAATGAAATTTGTCTTTAACAATGTATTACCTGTAAAGGGTAGGCAAGGGATGCAGTGCACGTAATCATAGAAACTTCTATGTGTATCAAGTATGTAAAAATATGTGATCTGCTTAGATAGTTTAATGTTCTGATTCTTCAATGTATGCATGGGATGGGATTGATTGATTTACGGAAGGGGAGCAGGTCATGAGGCGATCGGTGGCTTTGCCACATAGGTCACATAATGATCGGTGTTTATGACAGGCAGCATAGCTATCGAATACTATAATGTATTATTGAGGTCGCATAGCGATCGGTGGCTTTGCCACATAGGTCACATAGTGATCGATATGGTGTGTAGCGGATGGAGGGTTGATTGTAGAAATCTACTGTGATGGTTGGTACGGGTGTGTAGAGGATGGACTCTTAGGTTTGGGATGGGCCATATTGCATGTAAAAAAATTATTTAGTTACCCTTGTATACGGGCCAAGGCCCATAATGTGTTTGTGGGCCCAAGGTTTTTATGTGTTCTCGGGATTTGCACACTGAGTCTTGGTGACTCAACCTTTTATTTTTTCCCAACATTTCAGATGAACAGTAGATCGTGGATATGGGAGCCGAGACGGACTCGAGGGGCCATCAAGTTCTATTCCTACAAGTTATTTTCTTTTGAGATTTTTTTAGGTTAATTTATTTCAATGTTAAGCAACTTATGAATTTTATAATAAGGTTTATTTATACTTAATAATAGAAATACAAAGAGGTTTATTTTCAAAAAGTCTCTCCTTTATTCAAATTTAATTAATTTAAACTTGTGCTTTCAAAATGCGATAAAATGTTATGTGTTCGATAACACGCCAGATCCGGTCGAAACGCATGGGCCGAGTCTGGGGTGTTACATTTGGTATCAGAGTCCAGTTCAAAACTCGGGCTGTGAAATGGGTCTAGAAATGTTTTTAGAAAAAAAATTTTTGTTCGAGGACATGGCCTTCGAGTCTACCGGCACCCGATCCGCCCAGGTAAGTATTCTAAACTCTTGCTGTGTTATTTATGTGGGCTTAATGAGCTTTATGGGACTTAGAACTTGATAGACTCTAGGCTTAGGCAAACATCTCTTCAATTCCATAAGACTTCACTTCACTAAAATAAAACCTGTAAACGAGTCACAAGACTAAGGTGTGGCAACAGGCATATGCATGTCTAGGAGTAGATCCTAAGAGCTTGGTATTTAAGCGGCCCAAGTGACTCACCTCCTCTTCACGTGAATCTTACAGTGCATAGTGACTGCTCACTTTAGCCATGACAGGTGTGGCAATAGGCATACGCATGTCTAGGAGTGGATTGTGGAGAGCTTGGTATTTAAGCCCTAGTGACTCACCTCCTCTTCACGTGAATCTTACTCAAAAGTGAGTGACTGCTCACTCTAGCTATAAGGACTCGCTCATGTAATTTGAACCCATAATTAAAACTCGAAGGGACCAACCACCCTATTTTGCAACCAAAACCCTAAGTTTTGTACACTTCGAGTAAAAAATACATTTGATTTGAAAATGTTCGCAACTATAAAAAAATTACCAAATTACCTTGTTATGCAAAATGACCAAAATAGCCCCGATTTGTAGAATTACCAAATTACCCTTATTTTGTAAAATTACCGAAATACCCTCGAATTTCAAAATTACCAAAATACCCCAAAATTTCAAAATTACCAAAATACCCCTGAATTTTAAAATTACCGAAATGCCCATGAATTTTAAAATTATCGAAATACCCTTAAATTTCAAAATTTTTGAAATGCCCTGGATTCCAAAATTACCAAAATACCCTCAGTTTCCAAAATTACCAAAATACCCCCAGAATGCAAAATTACCAAAATACCCTTATTTTATAAAATCATCAAGGAACTTCATTTTAAAAAAATTTACGAAAATGCCCCTGTAGGATAAAATTACTAAAATACCCCTGGGTAGTGGAAAACAACAACAATGACAACCACAACACTTTTTTTGTAATGAACGCGAGTTCATGAATGTTGATGATTGAATGAATGAACTTGAGACTGTAGTGTGTGTATGAATTCGAAAGAACTACTTTTAGAACTATTAATCATAAGACTTTCGCGATAAATCGCTGGAAAGAAATAATGATTCATAAAATTTCTAATCAGATAAACGCAAATCGGTAGAATGAGTACAAGGGGACGAAGACGCTTCAGATGCAAATAATGGTGCGTACCCTACCATAGTATACTAACACCATGTTTGGTTCAATGTAATGGCTATTCCATTACATGCCTATTACAGCTTATTTTACAGCCCACACAATCCCTTGTTTGGTTGGTCAGAATGACTATTACTGATTCTATTCCAAATAGCATTATTCGTGCCAAATTCATCGATTACCATTCAAGACTTTAAGCAAAGAATAGCTATTCAACGCTTTCGGCGCTTGTAAAGTTTCAACAATACCATTCTCCATCGTCGTCGATGAATCCCTTCCTTTTTCTTTCTTTTTCCCATTTCCTTCAGATCTTCCCTCTTTTTCAAGTGACCTCCAACGAAGAACCCTCCGCCTGCTTTTCATCGGTCTTTTCAAATCCCTTCCTACCCATTTCTTCACCATCTCTTTCTCTTCAAAATTTTCCTCTCTCGTCTGCTTTTATCTTTTATCTCTTCCTTCTCAATCGCTTTCTATTTTTTTATTTATTGTGATATTGAAATCACTTGCTTCATCCATAGATTTTGGGTTTTCACTACCTAGGAAATATTGTTTTGGTTCGTCTTTTCAAATTTATGGATGTCCGTGTGGTTGTTCTTGTTGGATGCTTTGGGAAAGAAAGAAATTTTGGTTCAGAAGATTTCACCAGCCATGGCCTCTCTTTTACATTCAACTACTTTATTATTCATGTTCTCTATTACATTAATTGTATCCCAAATAGACACGCTATTCCCTTCATCATATTGCAGTAGAATGTTCTTATCCCAATATGTTTTCTTTTCAATTTTAATGTTCTTATGCTCTCTCCCATGGCTTGAATTCATTCTTTAATGCCCTAAAACTTGAGATAAATGGGGATTAGATGCCGCTTAACTCGATACCCATATTTCTTTTATGGATATAATGCTTAAAGTTCAACTAAGACCACATAACTTCATTTCTAGTGAAATTGTTTAAGCAATTGTGCCTTTGTATAAATTGTTAAAATTATATTAAATGTACAGGTTAAATAGGATTAGATGCCGCTTAACTTCGATACCCATATTTCTTTTATTTGATATCGTATAATATTGATCGTCAAAGCAAGAGTAATTGTATTTTTATTTTCTAATAATTTAGATGTTTATGGCTGTATTTGAGTTGTATAAATGTTGTTAATTGGATGTTAAAGTATTGTAAGTTGAGGTGTTTAAATGGTGTAAATTGAAGATGTTTTATTCTTTGTGATTGAGGTGTATAAATTTTGTTAATTGAGATGTTAAAGTGATGCAAAATGAAGTGTTTAAAAGATGTAAATTGAAGTGTAAAAGTCCTGCAAATTGAAGTATTTAAATATCGTGAATTGAAGAGTAAGACTATCGCAAATTGAATTATTTTAAGTAACGCAAATTGAACTGCTTAGTTGTTGGAAATTTAGATGAGTTGTAAACATTCAGATCGAACACTTATCCATACTCGAACTTAGATCCAGTTCATGTGTACCAAACATCTTGTATTCTTGTTTGTTTCATTACTATTGATCATTTTATGGGAATTTTCTACTTTTGGTAGTAATACAATCCTCAGTATGAGTACCAAAATATTTTTTGGCTATTGGGATCTTTTGTGATATTGTTTAGAGGTTTTAATAATTGGTAGTATCATTAGTGGTGTATTTAAATCCATATTTTCTGCTCTTCATGTGATCTATTGGCTCTTAACAGCTTTCTTAATGCTTTGTTTTGCAGATGATATCTACCGAAGCTCAAACAATGATTTTGATTGATCACTCAAATCTTACTTGGGCATATTGTTCTTTTGTGGTTGACCATAATCTTTGGGTAGTCATGCCTTTCATGTCATAGGGTTCTGTTTGCACCTCATGAAGTCAAGATATCCATATGGTTTCAAGAGCTCGCTATTGGGTCATTTCGAAGAAACTCTTAAAGCTCGGATTATCTTCATCGACGAGGACATATTCATAGGGATGTTAAGGTCGATTGCCTCACGAAGTTGGCATTATGTTATCGATTGAATTCACCATTATTTTATTTAATTGGCATTATAGGCTAGAAACATACCGCTTGATAACAATGGCACAAGAAAGCTTGCTAACTTTGGTGTTTCAACTTTCATGCTTGATAACATCCGCTTGATAACAATTGCCTCATGAAGTTGGCGCTTTTGTTTTTGTAATGATAGAACTAGAATTGAAAAGTGGGGATTTTGGTGAGTGAATCTTTTTTTTTCATTTAATGATTAATTTCTTTGGCTTTAATGTTGCTCTACAATTAGCTTGTATTTTATGTTGTGTTCTCATTGTTTCATTGAATGTTCTAATCTAGCTTAATTCTTTGGGTTCTAATAAGTGGGGATTATGATGCTTTGAATTGTATGCTTTAAATCTCATTTGTGTTTTTTAATGTTATGGTCACTCATGTATAAAGATGGGAATGTAGTGAATTCTAAAAAGATGTTGTATTAGTGAGTGTTAATTGTGGGGATTTTGTTGTTCATCATGCTATATAAACTGAATTTCATAAATCCCATTCTCGGTTTTGCTTGTTGATGCAAATAGCTTCTTTGTTGTTCATATATAATATCTTTCAAATGAATTATGAACTTTGATATCAATGAACATACAAGGGTATATACATGTTTAAAAATGGAGGCATTTTAGTTTAATGGTGATCTATTTTTTTGTACGCTACCTTGGTCGAGCGTGCTTGATCCATATTTCAGATATTGCGATGGTTGTTGATGCTAAAGTTGAATAGCTTTTGCTTGTGGTTGTGTGATCGAGGCCCTTCTAATTCTACTATCTACACCATCACGAATGATTCATCCTCATTAGAAAGTTGGGACATGGTGTTAAGCTTTTACTTGTGTTTTTGCCTTTGTTCTTGATATTATGCCTCATTTTGTTTTTCCATTTTCTCAACAATTTCTTTTGCAACATGCACCATTATTTTCAAGCTTGCCCTATAATGGCACTATTCTTTGTTGCTCGTGTATTCATTCTTGACCCGAGGTTTAGTTGGTCGTGGCAAACTTTCATTCATATGATAATGTTTTAGTACCGTTCTCTATTAGAAGGTCGTGACATAGTCTTGAACTTTTCTTGCATTTTTTTGACATTTTTATATTATGCCTCATTTTTGTTTTCTATTTTCTCAACAACTTTTTTTCAAAGATGCACCATTCTTTCCAAGCTTGACCCATATTCCATACTTCAAAGGATCAAAATGGCACCATTATTTGTTGCTTATATTTTTGTTCTTGACCAAGGTTTAGTGGTCGTGGCAAACTTCGCTCATACGATAATGTTTTAGTACCACTCACCGTCACTAATGATTTGCCCTCTGCTCTTTATTAGAAAATTAGGACATATCCTTGAGCTTTTTACCGCATTTTTGCCGATGTTACTTGAAATTATGCCTCTTTTTTGTTTTTTTCCTTATTTTCTCAATAAATTGTTTTGCAACATGCACCATTCTTTTCGAGCTTGCCCTATAATGGCACCATTCTTTGTTGCTTATATATTTGTTTTTGACCCACTTTAGTTGGTGTGGCAAACTTTTGTCCATACAATAGTGTTTTAGGACGCTCATTTGCGCTTAAATTCAATCTTTCTTGGTTGTTTTTTTTTTTTGTAGCATCAAAAGTGTTTACTAATAATTTACATGTTTTGTTAAGCTTTCAAATGCTTGATTACAATATGAATAATTGTTTTATTTTAGGCTCCTTGTGTATTCTTTCGATTATGATTTAGCCTCAGTTAGCCTTGAGTATCACTTCTCATTATGAATGTACCAATATGGTGAAGATGGAGTAAGTTACGAGTTTGGTGACTATTCCGACCGCTAAAGTTTTACTGAGTTTAAAACATTTGATCTTCCTTTCTTTCTCTTGTAGGATGAAGCTACTATTATGGGGTTTGAAGTGCCGAGATCACCTGATTCAAGTTATGCACTTGGACAATATTAGTTATCTGGTGTAATATTAGTTATGTACTTGGACAATGTTGTTGTTATTATGTGGTGTACTACTAATTATGCATTTGGATAATATTATTAATTTCTAGTATTAATTGTGGTTTGGAAGCTTATTTATAATTATTCAATATTTATTTTTTTATTTTTTTAACACAATTACAAATAATTTATTTGACTTTGGTTGTTTTCAATTTATGACAATTAATAATGTAGCTTAATAATTGAGTATTATTATATATTTAATTTGATTTATTTATTTATAAATAAATAATTGTAATATATGTAAAAACAATTTAAAACATAAAAATTTATTAATATGTATATAAATTTATTAATATATGTAAAATAACTTTTTCAAAAATATTTTACGAAATTTGCCAAATAACAAAAATATTTTACATGATTCATTCAAACACCGTAAAATATTTTGAGAATTCATTTTCCAAAAAGTAAATCATTTTTCGTAAATCATTTTAGGAAAATATTTTATCGGCAAACAAACAGACCCTACATTGCATCCAAGTTCTTAACCATCTAATCATTGTATTTCAGATAGCTTTTTACCGGCAGATTGTTTAGCGAGTTGGTTATTGTTTACGTGTCCCTGTGCTAAAGGAACTTTGTCTTCATAAAGGATTACATTTACAAGAAACCCGATGTTTCAATGCTTCCGCTCTCGACTTATTTTGCAGCAGAAGATGAGGATGAAATAAATATAGGGCCTCCGTTGCGATCCTTGGAGAGGTAGATCCATTTATGGTAGCCAATTGACGTTGGGTGGAGTTTGAGTTGGTTGTGGGATGGGAGATTAATTTACGGACGCTTAACTTATGAATAGTAAGAAGTTGGTTTGTGTCTTAGTTATTTGGTTTTAGGAAGGTATGTAATATGAGATAATGGTTATAGAGTTATTTTAAATAAATGAGTTATTTTTAAGCAAATTAACTACTTCTAATATTTAATTTTTTGTAGAGTAATCAAATTATTTGTTTCAAGAATGATATTTTAGCATATATATGTATTGTAGTTTAAAAATAATAAAATAGATTATATATATTTTTATAGTATTATATATTTTGATTTTTAATTCATATAATAATAATTATATTAAGCATGTTATTATATTATATTTAATAATAATTATGTTAAAATATGATTAAATTATTTATTATTTTTATTAAATTATTTTCAATAATAACCTTATTAAAATTAATAACAATAACAATAATCTATCTACCTAAAAAAAATCTGCTAAGGGTGTTCTGGTCATTTTAGTTCTTTTCCTTATGCTATTACAACATCATTCCATTCAACCAAACACAAAAATTCTATTACAACTCTATTCCATTCCATTATACCAAACAGTTGAATTACTTATTACAGCTCTATTCCATTACACATCTATTCCATTACACCTCTATTCAATTACAGCTCTATTCCATTACAAATAACCAAACGTGGTGTAAGTGTTTATTTTGGCTTTAGAATTAGATTATTGTAAAGCATAGTAGTGAGACTGTGTAGAATGATTACTAGTTAGTTGGAAATTTCGAGGATGAAATTTCTTTAAGGAGGGTAGAACCGTAACATCCTAAATTTTGGGCCTATGCATTTAATGGGTGAATATGTGGAATGAGTTAATTTAAGTGTTAGGGGTCCAAATTGGGCTCGAGCTTAGCAGAGGCCTTGATTAAAATTATCTGCTTGGGTATTATAGGGTTTAAAAGGTAGTATCTATGTTTAAAATACCAAAGTGGGCTTGTGGCCCAATCTTAGGAGGTGACGCCACACAAGGAGTAAGGGGCCCAAATTTAAGTTTCATGAAGCCAAATTCTTTTATAAAGGCCAAATTAGTGCCAGTAAGATCGCACCCGTCAACTCTTGCTTGATTTATTTATATAAAGGCTATGCCTCATCGCACTTGCGCCTCGAACTTGATTGCAAATTCAACTGAATACTACTTCGATCGATTTACTTCTCTAGCGACCCAATAACTTATTAGTTAAATGATGTTTCAACAAGAAAAATAAAATTTATATGAAATAAAATAGGAGGAGGGGTGCAACACGAGGCCTTCCTAGGAGGTCACCCATCTAAGTACTACTCTCGCCCAAGCACGCTTAACTGCGGAGTTCTGATGGGATCCGGTGCATTAGTGCTGGTATGATTGCACCCGTCAACTCTTGCTCGATTTATTTATATAAAGGCTATGCCTCATCGCACTTGTGCCTCGAAGTTGATTGCAAATTCGACCGAATACCGCTTCGTTCGATTTCTTTCCCTAGCGACCCAATAACTTATTAGTTAAACGATGTTTCAAAAAGAAAAATAAATTTTATATGAAATAAAATAGGAGGAGGGGTGCAACACGAGGACTTCTCAGGAGGTCACCCATCCTAGTGCTACTCTCACCCAAGCACGCTTAACTGCGAAGTTCTGATGGGATCCGATGCATTAGTGCTGGTATGATCGCACCCGTCAACTCTTGCGCGATTTATTTATATAAAGGCTATGCCTCATCGCACTTCCACCTCGAACTTGATTGCAGATTCGACCTAATTCGCTTCGATCGATTTATTTCTCTGGCGACCCAATAACTTAATAGTTAAATGATGTTTCAAAAAGAAAAATAAAATTTATATGAAATAAAAAAGGAGGGGGGTGCAACACGAGGACTTCCCAGAAGGTCACCCATCCTAGTGCTACTTCCGCCCAAGCAAGCTTAACTACGGAGTTCTAATGGCATCCGGTGCATTAGTGCTGTTATGATCTCACCCGTCAACTCTTGTGCGATTTATTTATATAAAGGCTATGCCTCATCGCACTTGCGACTCGAACTTGATTGCAAATTCGACTGAATACCGCTTCGATCGATTTATTTCGCTAGCGACCCAATAACTTATTAGTTAAACAATGTTTCAAAAAAAATAAAATCTAAACGAAATAAAATAGGAGGGGTGCAACACGAGGACTTCCCAAGAGGTCACCCAACCTAGTATTACTCTTGCCCAAGCACGCTTCACTGCGTAGTTCTGATGTGATCCGGTGCGGTAGTGCTGGTAAGATCGCACCCGTCAACTCTTGCGCAATTTATTTAGATAAAGGCTAAGCCTCATCGCACTTGCGCCTCGAACTTGATTGCAAATTCGACCGAATACCGCTTCGATCGATTTAATTCGCTAGCGAGCCAATAACTTATAAGTTAAACGATGTTTCAAAAAGAAAAATAAAATATATATGAAATAAAATAGGAGGACGGGTGCAACACGAGGACTTCCTAAGAGGTCACCCATCCTAGTACTACACTCGCCCAAGCACGCTAAAGTGCAGAGTTCTAAAGGATCCGGTGCATTAGTGCTTGTATCATCGCACCCGTCAACTTTTGTGCGATTTATTTATATAAAGGCTATGCCTCATCGCACTTACGCCTCGAACATGATTGCAAATTCGACCGAATGCCGCTTCCATCGATTAATTTCGCTAGTGACTCAATAACTTATTAGTTAAATGATGTTTCAAAAAGAAAAATAAACTTTATATGAAATAAAATAGGAGGAGAGGTGCAACACGAGGACTTCCCAGGAGGTCACCCATCCTAGTACTACTCTCCCCCAAGCACACTTAGCTACGGCATTCTGACGGGATCCGGTGCATTAGTATCGGTATGATCGCACCCGTCAACTTATGCTCGATTTATTTATATAAAGGCTATGCCTCATAGCACTTGTGCCTCGAACTTGACTATAAATTCAACCGAATACCGCTTCGATCGATTTATTTCTCTACTGACCCAATAACTTATTAGTTAAATGATGTTTCAACAAGAAAAATAAAATTTATATGAAATAAAGTAGGAGGAGGGGTGCAACACGAGGACTTCCTAGGAGGTCACCCATCTAAGTACTACTCTCGCCCAAGCAAGCTTAACTGCAGAGTTCTGATGGGATCCGGTGCACTAGTGCTGGTATGATCGCACCCGTCGACTCTTGCTCGATTTATTTATATAAAGGCTATGCCTCATAGCACTTGCGCCTCGAAGTTGATTGCAAATTCGACCGAGTACCGTTTCGTTCGATTTTTTTCCCTAGCAACCCAATAACTTATTAGTTAAACGATGTTTCAAAAAGAAAAATAAATTTTATATGAAATAAAATAGGAGGAGGGGTGCAACACGAGGACTTCTAAGGAGGTCACCCATCCTAGTGCTACTCTCGCCCAAGCACGCATAACTGCGGAGTTCTGATGGGATCCAGTGCATTAGTGCTTGTATGATCACAACCGTCAACTTTTGCGCGATTTATTTATATAAAGGCTATGCCTCATCGCACTTGCGCCTCGAACTTGATTGCAAATTCGACCGAATACCACTTCATTCGATTTCTTTCGCTAGCGACCCAATAACTTATTAGTTAAACAATGTTTCAAAAAGAATAATAAAATTTATATGAAATAAAATAGGAGGAGGGGTGCAACACGAGGACTTCCTAGAAGGTCACCCATCCTAGTACAACTCTCGCCCAGGCACGCTTAACTGCGGAATTCTGATGGGATACGGTGCACTAATGCTGGTATGATCGCGCCCGTCGACTCTTGCTCGATTTATTTATACAAAGGTTATGACTCATCGCACATGCACCTCAAACTTGATTGCAAATTCAACCGAATACCACTCCGATCGATTTATTTCGCTAGTGACCCAATAACTTATTAGTTAAACGATGTATCAAAAAGAAAAATTAAATTTATATGAAATAAAATAGAAGGAGGGGCAAAACACGAGGACTTCCCAGAAGGTCACCCATCCTAGTATTACACTCGCCCAAGCACACTTAGCTGCGGAGTTCTGATGGGATCCGGTGCATTAGTGCTGGTATGATCGCACCCGTCAACTCTTGCGCGATTTATTTATATAAAGGCTATGCCTCATCGCACTTCCACCTCGAACTTGATTGCAAATTCAACCGAATTCCGCTTTGATTGATTTATTTCTCTGGCGAACCAATAACTTATTAGTTAAACGATGTTTCAAAAAGAAAAATAAAATTTATATGAAATAAAATAGGAGGAGGGGTGCAACACGAGGACTTCCTAGAAGGTCACCCATCCTAGTACAACTCTCGCCTAGGCACGCTTAACTGCGGAATTCTGATGGGATACGGTGCACTAATGTTGGTATGATCGCGCCCGTCGACTCTTGCTCGATTTATTTATGCAAAGGTTATGACTCATCGCACATGCGCCTCAAACTTGATTGCAAATTCAACCGAATACCACTCCGATCGAATTATTTCGCTAGTGACCCAATAACTTATTAGTTAAACGATGTATCAAAAAGAAAAATTAAATTTATATGAAATAAAATAGAAGGAGGGGTGAAACACGAGGACTTCCCAGAAGGTCACCCATGTTAGTACTACTCTCCGCCAAGCACGCTTAACTGTGGTGTTCTGATGGGAACCGGTGCATTAGTGCTGGTATGATCGCACCCATCAACTGTTGCGCGATTTATTTATATAAAGGCTATGCCTCATCGCAATTGCGCCTTGAACGTGATTGTAATTTTGACCGAATACCGCTTCGATCGATTTATTTCGCTAGTGACCCAATAACTTATTAGTTAAACGATGTTTCAAGCAGAAAAATAAAATTTATATGAAATAAAATAGGAGGAGGGGTGCAACACGAGGACTTCCTAGGAGGTCACCCATCCTAGTACTACTCTCGCCCAAGCACGCTAAACTGCAGAGTTCTGAAGGGATCCGGTGCATTAGTGCTTGTATGATCTCATCCGTCAACTTTTACGCGATTTATTTATATAAAGGCTATGCCTCATCGTACTTGCACCTCGAACTTGATTGCAAATTCGACCGAATGCCGCTTCCATCGATTTATTTCGCTAGTGACTCAAAAACTTATTAGTTAAATGATGTTTCAAAAAGAAAAATAAACTTTATATGAAATAAAATAGGAGGAGAGGTGCAACACGAGGACTTCCCAGGAGGTCACCCATCCTAGTACTACTCTCCCCCAAGCACGCTTAGCTACGGCGTTCTGACGGGATCCGGTGCATTAGTACCGGTATGATTACACCCGTCAACTTATGCTCGATTTATTTATATAAAGGCTATGCCTCATCGCACTTGTGCCTCGAACTTGACTGCAAATTCAACCGAATACAGCTTCGATCGATTTATTTCTCTAGTGACCCAATAACTTATTAGTTAAATGATGTTTCAACAAGAAAAATAAAATTTATATGAAATAAAGTAGGAGGAGGGGTGCAACACGAGGACTTCCTAGGAGGTCACCCATCTAAGTACTACTCTCGCCCAAGCAAGCTTAACTGCGGAGTTCTGATGGGATCCGGTGCACTAGTGCTGGTATGATCGCACCCGTCAACTCTTGCTCGATTTATTTATATAAAGGCTATGCCTCATAGCACTTGCACTCGAAGTTGATTGCAAATTCGACCGAATTTTGCTTTGATCGATTTATTTCTCTGGCGAATCAATAACTTATTAGTTAAACGATGTTTCAAAAAGAAAAATAAAATTTATATGGAATAAAATAGGAGGAGGGGTGCAACACGAGGACTTCCTAGAAGGTCACCCATCCTAGTGCTACTCTCGCCCAAGCACGCATAACTGTGGAGTTCTGATGGGATCCAGCGCATTAGTGCTTGTATGATCACAACCGTCAACTTTTGCGCGATTTATTTATATAAAGGCTATGCCTCATCGCACTTGCGCCTCGAACTTGATTGCAAATTCGACCGAATGCCGCTTCCATCGATTTATTTCGCTAGTGACTCAAAAACTTATTAGTTAAACGATGTTTCAAAAAGAAAAATAAACTTTATATGAAATAAAATAGGAGGAGAGGTGCAACACGAGGACTTCCCAAGAGGTCACCCATCCCAATACTACTCTCGCCCAAGCACGCTTAACTGGGAAGTTCTGATGGGATCCGGTGCATTAGTGCCGGTATGATCACATCCTTCAACTCTTACTCGATTTTTTTGTATAAAGGCTATGCCTCATCGCACTTGCACCTTGAACTTGATTGTAAATTCGACCGAATACCGCTTCGATCGATTTATTTCGCTAGTGACCCAATTACTTATTAGTTAAACGATGTTTCAAACAGAAAAATAAAATTTATATGAAATAAAATAGGAGGAGGGGTGCAACACGAGGACTTCCTAGGAGGTCACCCATCCTAGTACTACTTTCACCCAAGCACGCTAAACTGCAGAGTTTTGAAGGGATCTGGTGCATTAGTGCTTGTATGATCTCATCCGTCAACTTTTGCGCAATTTATTTATATAAAGGCTATGCCTCATCGTACTTGCGCCTCGAACTTGATTGCAAATTCGACCGAATGCCACTTCCATTGATTTATTTCGCTAGTGACTCAAAAACTTATTAGTTAAATGATGTTTCAAAAAGAAAAATAAACTTTATACGAAATAAAATAGGAGGAGAGGTGCAACACGAGGACTTCCCAGGAGGTCACCCATCCTAGTACTACTCTCCCCCAAGCACGCTTAGCTACGGCGTTCTGACGGGATCCGGTGCATTAGTACCGGTATGATCACACCCGTCAACTTATGCTCGATTTATTTATATAAAGGCTATGCCTCATCGCACTTGTGCCTCGAACTTGACTGCAAATTCGACCGAATACTGCTTCGATCGATTTATTTCTCTAGTGACCCAATAACTTATTAGTTAAATGATGTTTCAACAAGAAAATAAAATTTATATGAAATAAAGTAGGAGGAGGGTGCAACACGAGGACTTCCTAGGAGGTCACCCATTTAAGTACTACTCTCGCCAAGCAAGCTTAATGCGGAGTTCGATGGGATCCGGTGCACTAGTGTCTTTGGTATGATCGCACCGCCAACTCTTGCTCGATTTATTTATATAAAGGCTATGCCTCATAGCACTTACCTCAAGTTGATTGCAAATTCAACCGAATACCGCTTCGATCGATTTTTTTCCTAGCAACCCAATAACTTATTAGTTAAACGATGTTTCAAAAGAAAAATAAATTTATATGAAATAAAATAGGAGGAGGGTGCAACACGAGGACTTCTAAGGAGGTCACCCATCCTAGTGCTACTCGCCAAGCACACGATAATGCGGAGTTCTGATGGGATCCAGTGCATTAGTGCTTGTATGATCACAACCGTCAACTTTTGCGCGATTTATTTTTATAAAGGCTATGCCTCATCGCACTTGCGCCTCGAACTTGATTGCAAATTCGACCGAATGCCGCTTCCATCGATTTATTTCGCTAGTGACTCAAAAACTTATTAGTTAAACGATGTTTCAAAAAGAAAAATAAACTTTATATGAAATAAAATAGGAGGAGAGGTGCAACACGAGGACTTCCCAGGAGGTCACCCATCCCAATACTACTCTCGCCCAAGCACGCTTAACTGGGAAGTTCTGATGGGATCCGGTGCATTAGTGCCGGTATGATCACACCCGTCAACTCTTGCTCGATTTATTTATATAAGGGCTATGCCTCATCGCACTTGCACCTCGAAGTTGATTGCAAATTCGAGCGAATACCGCTTCGTTCGATTTCTTTCCCTAGTGACCCAATAACTTATTAGTTAAACAATGTTTCAAAAAGAAAAATAAATTTTATATGAAACAAAATAGGAGGAGGGGTGCAACACGAGGACTTCTAAGGAGGTCACCCATCCTAGTGCTACTCTCGCCCAAGCACGCATAACTACGGAGTTCTGATGGGATCCGGTGCATTTGTGCTGGTATGATCACACCCGTCAACTCTTGCGCGATTTGTTTATATGCAGGCTATGCCTCATCGCACTTCCACCTCGAACTTGATTGCAAATTCGACCTAATGCTGCTTCGATCGATTTATTTCTCTGGCTACCCAATAACTTAATAGTTAAACAATGTTTCAAAAAGAAAAATAAAATTTATATGAAATAAAATAGGAGGAGGGGTGCAACACGAGGACTTCCTAGGAGGTCACCCATCCTAGTACAACTCTCGCCCAGCCACGATTAACTACGAAATTCTGATGGGATTCGGTGCACTAGTGCTGGTATGATCGAAGCCGTCAACTCTTGCGCGATTTATTTATATAAAGGCTATGCCTCATCGCACTTGCGCCTCGAACTTGATTGCAAATTCGACCGAATACCGCTTCGATCGATTTATTTCGCTAGTGAACCAATAACTTATTAGTTAAACGATGTTCCAAAAAGAAAAATAAAATTTATATGAAATAAAATAGGAGGAGGGGTACAACACGAGGACTTCCTAGGAGGTCACCCATTCTAGTACTACTCTCGCCCAGCCACGCTTAACTACGGAGTTCTGATGGGATCCGGTGTATTAGTGCCAGTATGATCGCAGCCGTCAACTTTTGCGCGATTTATTTATATAAAAGCTATGCCTCATCGCACTTGTGCCTCAAACTTGATTGCAAATTTGACCGAATACTGCTTCGATCGATTTATTTCGCTAGTGAACCAATATCTTATTAGTTAAACGATGTTTCAAAAAGAAAAATAAAATTTATATGAAATAAAATTGGAGGAGAGGTGCAATACGAGGACTTTCCAGGAGGTCAACCATCCTAGTACTACTATCGCCCAAGCACGCTTAATGTGCGGAGTTCTGATGGGATCCGGTGCATTAGTACTGGTATGATCGCACCTGTCAACTCTTGCGCGATTTATTTATATAAAGCCTATGCCTCATCGCACTTGCGCCTCGAACTTGATTGTAAATTCGACCGAATACCGCTTCGATCGATTTATTTCTCTAGTGACCCAGTAGCTTATTAGTTAAACGATGTTTCAAAAAGAAAAATAAAATTTATATGAAATAAAATAGAAGAAGGAGTGCAACATGAGAACTTCCAGGAGGTTACCCATCCTAGTACTACTCTCGCCCAAGCGCGCTTAACTGCAGAGTTCTGAAGGGATCCGGTGGATTAGTGCTTGTATGATCACAACCGTCAACTTTTGCGCGATTTATTTATACAAAGGCTATGCCTCATCACATTTGGGCCTCGAACTTGATTTCAAATTCGACCGAATACCACTTCGATCTATTTCTTTCGCTAGCGACTCAATAACTTATTAGTTAAACGATGTTTCAAAAAGAAAAATGAAATTTATATGAAATAAAATAGGAGGAGGGGTGCAACACGAGGACTTCCCAGGAGGTCACCCATCCTAGTACTACTCTCGCCCATGCACGCTTCATAGTGGGGCTCTGATGGGGTTTGGTGCATTAGCGCAGGTATGATCGCACCCGTCAACACTTACGTGTTATGTTTATATAAAGGATATGCCTCATCGCACTTGCGCCTCAAACTTGATTGCAAATTTGACCGAATACTGCTTCGTTCGATTTATTTCGTTAGCGACCCAATAACTTATTAGTTAAACGATGTTTCAAAAAGAAAGATAAAATCCATATGAAATAAAATAGGAGGAAGGGTGCAACACGAGGACTTCCCAGGAGGTCACCTATCTTAGTGCTACTCTTGCCCAAGCATGCTTAACTACGGAGTTCTAATGGCATCTGGTGCATTAGTGCTGTTATGATCGCACCCGTCAACTCTTGCGCGATTTATTTATATAAGGTTATGCCTCATCGCACTTGTGCCTCGAACTTGATTGCAAATTCGACCAAATACTGCTTCGATCGATTTATTTCGCTAGCAACCCAATAACCTATTTGTTAAACGATGATTCAAAAAGAAAAATAAAATATATATGAAATAAAATAGAAGGACAGGTGCAACACGAAGACTTCCCAAGAGGCCACCCATCCTAGTACTACTCTCGCCCAAGCACGTTTAACTGCGGAGTTCTGATGAGATCCTTTGCACTAGTGCTGGTTTGATCGCACCCGCCAACTCTTGCGCGATTTATTGATATAAAGGCTATGCCTCATCGCACTTGCGCCTCGAACAAGATTACAAATTCGACCGAATACCGTTTCGATCAATTAATTTCGCTAGCGACTCAATAACTTATTAGTTAAACGATGTTTCAAAAAGAAAAATAAAATTTATATTAAATAAAATAGGAGGTGTGAACACGAGGACTTCCAAGGAGGCCACCCATCCTAGTACTACTCTCGCCCAAGCACGTTTCACTGCGGAGTTCTGATGGGATCCGGTGCATTAGTGCTGGTATGATCGCACCTGTCAACTTTTGCGCTATTTGTTTAAATAAAGGCTATGCCACATCGCACTTGCGCCTCGAACTTGATTGCAAATTCGACCGAATACCGCTTCGATCGATTTATTTCGCTAGCGACCCAATAACTTATTAGTTAAACGATGTTTCAAAAAGAAAAATAAAATTTATATGAAATAAAATAGGAGGAGGGGTGCAACACGAGAACTTCCCAGGAGGTCACCCATCCTAGTACTACTCTCACCCAAGCACGCTTAACTACGGAGTTCTAATGGGATCCGGTGCATTAGTGCTGGTATAATCGCACCATTCAGTTCTTGCACGATTTGTTTATATAAAGGCTATCCCTCCTCGCACTTGCGCCTCGAACTTGATTGCAAATTCGACCGAAGACCGCTTCGATCGATTTATTTCGCTAGTGACCCAATAACTTATTAGTTAAACGATGTTTCAGAAAGTAAAATAAAATTTATATGAAATAAAATAGGAACAGGGGTGCAACACGAGTACTTCCCAGGAGGTCACACATCCTAGTACTACTCTCGCCCAAGCACACTTAACTGCGGAGTTCTGATGGGATCCGGTGCATTAGTGCTGGTATGATCGCACCCGTCAACTCTTGCGCGATTTGTTTATATAAATGCTATCCCTCTTCGCACTTGCGCCTCGAACTTGATTGCAAATTCGACCGAATACCGCTTCGATCAATTTATTTCGCTAGTGACCCAATAACTTATTAGTTAAACGATGTTTTAAAAAGTAAAATAAAATTTATATAAAATAAAATAGGAATAGGGGTGCAACACGAGGACTTCCCAGGAGGTCACCCATCCTAGTACTACCCTCGCCCAAGCACGCTTAACTGCGGAGTTCTGATGGAATCCTGTGCATTAGTGCTGGTATGATCACACCCGTCGGCTCTTGCGCGATTTATTTATATAAAGGCTACCCCTCCTCGCACTTGCGCCTCGAACGTGATTGCAAATTCGACCGAATGCCGCTTCGATCGATTTATTTCGCTAATGACCCAATAACTTATTAGTTAAACGATGTTTCAAAAAGTAAAATAAAATTTATATGAAATAAAATAGGAATAGGGGCGCAACACGAGGTCTTCCCAGGAGGTCACCCATCCTAGTACTACTCTCGCCCAAGCTCGCTTAACTACGGAGTTCTAATGGGATTCGGTGCATTAGTGCTAGTATGATCGCACCCATCAGCTCTTGCGCGATTTGTTTATATAAAGGCTATCCCTCATCGCACTTGTGCCTCGAACTTGATTGCAAATTCGACCGAATACCGCTTCGATCGATTTATTTCGCTAGTGACCCAATAACTTATTAGTTAAACGATGTTTTAAAAAGTATAATAAAATTTAAATGAAATCAAATAGGAATAGGGGGGCAACACGAGAACTTCCCAGGAGGTCACCCATCCTTGTGCTTCTCTCGTCCAAGCACGCTTAACTGCGAAGTTCTAATGGGATCCGGTGCATTAGTGCTGGTATGATCGCACCCGTCGGCTCTTGCGCGATCTGTTTATATAAAGGCTATCCCTCCTCGCACTTGCGCCTCGAACTTGATTGCAAATTCGACCGAATATCGCTTTGATCGATTTATTTCTCTAGTGACCCAATAACTTATTAGTTAAACGATGTTTCAAAAAGTAAAATAAAATTTATATGAAAGAAAATAGGAATAGGGGTGCAACACGAGGACTTCCCAGGAGGTCACCCATCATAGTACTACTGTCGCCCAAGCACGCTTTACTACGTAGTTCTGATGGGATCCGGTGCATTAGTGCTGGTATGATTGCACCCGTCAGCTCTTGCGCGATTTGTTTATATAGAGGCTATCCCTCATCGCACTTGCGCCTCGAACTTGATTGCAAATTCGATCAACTACCGCTTCGATCGATTTATTTCGCTAGTGACCCAATAACTTATTAGTTAACCGATGTTTCAAAAAATAAAATAAAATTTATATGAAATAAAATTGGAATAGGGGTGAAACACGAGAACTTCCCAGGAGGTCACCCATCCTAGTACTACTCTCGCCCAAGCACGCTTAACTGCGGAGTTCTGATGGGATCCGGTGCATTAGTGCTGGTATGATCGCACCCGATTAGTTCTTGCACGATTTGTTTATATAAAGGCTATCCCTCCTCGCACTTGCGCCTCGAACTTTATTACAAATTCGACCGAAGACCGCTTCGATCGATTTATTTCGCTAGTGACCCAATAACTTATTAGTTAAACGATGTTTCAGAAAGTAAAATAAAATTTATATGAAATAAAATAGGAATAGAGGTGCAACACGAGGACTTCCCAGGAGGTCACCCATCGTAGTACTACTCTCGCCCAAGCACGTTTAACTGCGGAGTTCTGATGGGATCCGATGCATTAGTGCTGGTATGATCGCACCCGTTGGCTCATGCGCGATTTGTTTACATAAATGCTATCCCTCCTCGCACTTGCGCCTCGAACTTGATTGCAATTTCGACCGAATACCGCTTCAATCGATTTATTTCGCTAGTGACCCAATAACTTATTAGTTAAACGATGTTTCAAAAAGTAAAATAAAATTTATATGAAATAGGTGCAACACGTGGACTTCCCAGGAGGTCACCCATCCTAGTACTACTCTCGCCCAAGCACGCTTAACTGCAGAGTTTTGATGGGATCCGGTGCATTAGTGCTGGTATGATCGCACCCGTCGGCTCTTGCGCGATTTATTTATATAAAGGCTATCCCTCCTCGCACTTGCGCCTCGAACGTGATTGCAAATTCGGCCGAATACCGCTTCGATCGATTTATTTCGCTAGTGACCCAATAACTTATTAGTTAAACGATGTTTCAAAAAGTAAAATAAAATTTATATGAAATCGATCGAAATAGGATTATGTTTCAAAAGTAAAATAAAATTTATATGAAATAAAATAGGATTAGGCGCGCAACACGAGGACTTCCCAGGAGGTCAGCCATCCTAGTACTACTCTCGCCCAAGCACGCTTAACTACGGAGTTCTGATGGGATTCGGTGCATTAGTGCTAGTATGATCGCACCCATCAGCTCTTACGCGATTTGGTTATATAAAGGCTGTCCCTCATCGCACTTGCGCCTCGAACTTGATTGCAAATTCGACCGAATACCGCTTCGATCGATTTATTTTCCTAGGGACCCAATAACTTATTAGTTAAACGATGTTTCAAAAAGTAAAATAAAATTTATATGAAATAAAATAGGAATAGGGGTGCAACACGAGGACTTCCCAGGAGGTCTCCCATCCTAGTACTACTCTCTCTCAAGCACGCTTAACTGCGGAGTTCTGATGGGATCCGATGCATTAGTGCTGGTATGATCGCACCCGTCGGCTCTTGCGCGATTTCTTTATATAAAGGCTATCCTTCCTCGCACGTGCGCCTCGACCTTGATTGTAAATTCGACCGAATACCGCTTTGATCTATTTATTTCGCTAGTGAACCAATAACTTATTAGTTAAACGATGTTTTAAAAAGTAAAATAAAATTTATATAAAATAAAATAGGAATAGGGTGCAACACGAGGACTTCCTGCGAGGTCACCCATCCTAATACTACCTCGCCAAGCACGCTTAATCATGGAGTTCGATGGAATCTCATGCATTAGTCTTCGGTATGATCACACAATTCATTTCTTGCGCGATTTATTTATATAAAGGCTACCCTCCTCGCACTTGCGCCTCGAACGTGATTGCAAATTCGACCAATGCCGCTCGATCGATTTATTTCGCTAGTGACCCAATAACTTATTAGTTAAACGATGTTTCAAAAGTAAAATAAAATTTATATGAAATAAAATAGGAATAGGGCGCAACACGAGGTCTTCCTGCGAGGTCACCCATCCTAGTACTACTCTCGCCAAGCTCGCTTAACTCACGGAGTTCTAATGGCATTGATTGCATTAGTGCTAGTATGATCGCACCCATCCGCTTCTTGCGCGATTTGTTTATATAAAGGCTATCCTCATCGCACTTGTGCCTCGAACTTGATTGCAAATTCAATCAATACCGCTTCGATCGATTTATTTCGCTAATGACCCAATAACTTATTAGTTAAACGATGTTTCAAAAGTAAAATAAAATTTATATGAAATAAAATAAGAATAGGGTGCAACACGAGGACTTCCCAAGAGGTCACCCATCCTAGTACTACTCTCTCTCAAGCACGCTTAACTGCGGAGTTCTGATGGGATCGGTGCATTAGTCTTTGGTATGATCGCATCCATCGCCTCTTGCGATTTGTTTATATAAAGGCTATCCTCATCGCACTTGCGCCTCGAGCTTGATTGCAAATTCAACCGAATATCGCTTCGATCGATTTATTTCGCTAGTGACCCAATAACTTATTAGTTAAACGATGTTTCAAAAGTAAAATAAAATTTATATGAAATAAAATAGGAATAGGGTGCAACACGAGGACTTCCTGCGAGGTCACCCATCCTAGTACTACTATCACCCAAGCACGCTTAATCGAAATTTTGATGGGATCCAGGTGCATTAGTCTTTGGTATGATTGCACCGTCGACTCTTGCACGATTTTTTTATATAAAGGCTATCCTCATCGCACTTGCGCCTCGAACTTGATTGCAAATTCAATAGAATACCGCTTCGATCGATTTCTTTCGCTAGTGACCCAATAACTTATTAGTTAAACGATGTTTCAAAAGTAAAATAAAATTTATATGAAATAAAATAGGAATAGGGTGCAACACGAGGACTTCCTGGAGGTCACCCATCGTAGTACTCATCTCGCCAAGCACGCTTTATTGCGTAGTTCGATGGGATCCGGTGCATTAGTTTGGTATGATTGCACCGTCGCCTCTTCTTGCGATTTGTTTATATAAAGGCTATCCTCATCGCACTTGCGCCTCAAACTTGATTGCAAATTCGACCAAATACCGCTTCGATCGATTTATTTCGCTAGTGACCCAATAACTTATTAGTTAAACGATGTTTCAAAAAGTAAAATAAAATTTATATGAAATAAAATAGGAATAGGGGTGCAACACGAGAACTTCCCATGAGGTCACCCATCCTAGTACTACTCATGAGTTCGATGGGCGGTGCATTAGTGCCGGTATGATCGCACCTTAGTTCTTGCGCGATTTGTTTATATAAAGACTATCCTCATCGCATGCGCTTCTAACTTGATTGCAAATTCGACCAATCCGCTTCGATCGATTTATTTCGCTAGTGACCCAATAACTTATTAGTTAAACGATGTTTCAAAAGTAAAATAAAATTTATATGAAATAAAATAGGAATATGAACTTTCTGGGGAGGTCACCCATCCTAGTACTTCTTCGCCCAAGCACGCTTTGTTCGATGGGATATGCATTAGTCTTGGTATGATCGCATATTCCTCGATTTGTTTATATCGCTATCCTTGCGCCTCTAACTTGATTGCAAATTCGACCGAATTCCGCTTCGATCGATTTATTTCGCTAGTGACCCAATAACTTATTAGTTAAACGATGTTTCAAAAAGTAAAATAAAATTTATATGAAATAAAATAGGAATAGGGGTGCAACACGAGAACTTTCCAGGAGGTCACCCATCCTAGTGCTTCTCTCGTCCAAGCACGCTTAACTGCGAGTTCGATGGGATCCGGTGCATTAGTGCTGGTATGATCGCACCCGTCGGCTCTTGCGCGATTTGTTTATATAAATGCTATCCCTCCTCGCACTTGCGCCTCGAACTTGATTGCAAATTCGACCGAATACCGCTTCGATCTATTTATTTCGCTAGTGAACCAATAACTTATTAGTTAAACGATGTTTTAAAAAGTAAAATAAAATTTATATCAAATAAAATAGGAATAGGGGTGCAACACGAGGACTTCCCAGGAGGTCACCCATCCTAGTACTACTCTCGCCCAAGCACGCTTAACTGCAGAGGTCTGATGGGATCCGGTGCATTAGTCTTTGGAATGATCGCATGCCTCGGCTTTTTGCGATTTGTTTATATAAAGGCTATCCCTTCTCGCACTTGCGCCTCGAACTTGATTGCAAATTCGATCGAATTCCACTTCGATCGATTTATTTCGCTAGTGACCCAATAACTTATTAGTTAAACGATGTTTCAAAAAGTAAAATAAAATTTATATGAAATAAAATAAGAATAGGGTGCAACACGAGGACTTCCTGCGAGGTCACCCATCGTAGTACTACTCTCGCCAAGCACGCTTTATTGCAGTAGTTCGATGGGATCGGTGCATTAGTCTTTGGTATGATTGCACCGTCGACTCTGCGCGATTTGTTTATATAAAGGCTATCCCTCATCGTACTTGCGCCTCGAACTTGATTGCAAATTCGACCAAATTCCACTTCGATCGATTTATTTCGCTAGTGACCCAATAACTTATTAGTTAAACGATGTTTCAAAAAGTAAAATAAAATTTATATAAAATAAAATAGGAATAGGGGTGCAACACGAGGACTTCCCAGGAGGTCACCCATCCTAGTACTACTCTCGTCGAAGCACGCTTAACTGCAGAGTTCTGATGGGATCCGGTGCATTAGTGCTGGTATGATCGCACCCGTCGGCTCTTGCGCGATTTATTTATATAAAGGCTATCCCTCCTAGCACTTGCGCCTCGAACTTGATTGCAAATTCGACCGAATACCGCTTCGATCGATTTATTTCGCTAGTGACCCATTAACTTATTAGTTAAACGATGTTTCACAAAGTAAAATAAAATTTACATGAAATAAAATAAGAATAGGGGTGCAACACGAGGACTTCCCAGGAGGTCACCCATCCTAGTACTACTCTCGCCCAAGCACGCTTAATAGCGGAGTTCTGATGGGATCCGGTGCATTAGTGCTGGTATGATCGCACCCGTCAGCTCTTGCGCGATTTGGTTATATAAAGGCTATCCCTCATAGCACTTGCGCCTCGAACTTGATTGCAAATTCGACCGAATATCGCTTCGATCGATTTATTTCGCTAGTGACCCAGTAACTTATTAGTTAAACGATGTTTCAAGAAGTAAAATAAAATTTATTTGAAATAAAATAGGAATAGGGTGCAGCACGAGGACTTCCCAAGAGGTCACCCATCTTAGTACTACTCTCGCCAAGCACGCTTAATCTGGAGTTCGGCGGGATCCGGTGCATTAGTCCGGTATGATCGCATCCGTCATCACTTGCGTGATTTGTTTATATAAAGGCTATCCTCATCGCACTTGCGCCGAACTTTGATTGCAAATTAAAATCAATACCGCTTCGATCGATTTATTTCGCTAGTGATCCAATAACTTATTAGTTAAACGATGTTTCAAAAGTAAAATAAAATTTGTATGAAATAAAATAGGAATAGGGGTGCAACACGAGGACTTCCCAAGAGATTACCCATCCTAGTACTACTCTTGCCCTAGCACACTTAACTGCGGAGTTCGATGGGATCCGGTGCATTAGTGCTGGTATGATCGCACCCGTCGACTCTTGCGCGATTTGTTTATATAAAGGCTATCCCTCCTCGCACTTGCGCCTCGAACTTGATTGCAAATTCGACCGAATACCGCTTCGATCGATTTATTTCGCTAGTGACCCAATAACTTATTAGTTAAACGATGTTTCAAAAAGTAAAATATAATTTATATGAAATAAAATAGGAATTGGGGTGCAACACGAGGACTTCCCAGAAGGTCACCCATCCTAGTACTACTCTCGCCCAAGCACGCTTAACAGCGGAGTTCTGATGGGATCCGGTGCATTAGTGCTGGTATGATCGCACCCATCGGCTCTTGCGCGATTTGGTTATATAAAGGCTATCCCTCATCGCACTTGCGCCTCGAACTTGATTGCAAATTCGACCGAATATCACTTCGATCGATTTATGTCGCTAGTGACCCAATAACTTATTAGTTAAACGATGTTTCAAAAAGTAAAATAAAATTTATATGAAATAAAATTGGAATAGGGGTGCAACACGAGGACTTCCCAGGAGGTCACCCATCGTAGTACTACTGTCGCCCAAGCATGCTCTACTGCGTAGTTCTGATGGGATCCGGTGCATTAGTGCTGGTATGATCGCACCGGTTAGTTCTTGCGCGATTTGTTTATATAAAGACTATCCCTCATCGCACTTGCGCCTCTAACTTGATTGCAAATTCGACCGAATTCCGCTTCGATCGATTTATTTCGCTAGTGACCCAATAACTTATTAGTTAAACGATGTTTCAAAAAGAAAAATAAAATTTATATGAAATAAAATAGGAATAGGGGTGCAGCACGAGGACTTCCCAGGAGGTCACCCATCCTAGTACTACTCTCACCAAAGCACGCTTAACTGCGGAATTTTGATGGGATCCGGTGCATTAGTCTTTGGTATGATTGCACCGTCGACTCTTGCGATTTGTTTATATAAAGGCTATCCTTCTACGCACTTGCGCCTCGAACTTGATTGCAAATTCGACCAGAACCGCTTCGATCGATTTCTTTCGCTAGTGACCCAATAACTTATTAGTTAAACGATGTTTCAAAAGTAAAATAAAATTTATATGAAATAAAATAGGAATAGGGGTGCAACACGAGGACTTCCTGGAGGTCACCCATCGTAGTACTACTCGTCGCCAAGCATGCTTTAATGCGTGAGTTCGATGGGATCCGGTGCATTAGTGCGGTATGATTGCACCCCTTGACTCTTCGCGATTTGTTTATATAAAGGCTATCCTCATCGCACTTGTGCCTCGAACTTGATTGCAAATTCGACCAAATTCGCTTCGATCGATTTATTTCGCTAGTAACCCAATAGCTTATTAGTTATCGATGTTTCAAAAGTAAAACAAAATTTATATGAAATAAAATAGGAATAGGGGTGCAACACGAGGACTCCCGGAGGTCACCCATCCTAGTACTACTCTCGCCAAGCACGCTTAATCTGCGAGTTCGATGGGATCCGGTGCATTAGTCTTTGGTATGATCGCACTGCTGGCTCTTCGCGATTTATTTACATAAAGGCTATCCTCCTCGCACTTGCGCCTCGAACTTGATTGTAAAATCGATCGAATACCGCTTCGATCGATTTATTTCGCTAGTGACCCAATCACTTATTAGTTAAACGATGTTTCACAAAGTAAAATAAAATTTACATCAAATAAAATAAGAATAGGGGTGCAACACGAGGACTTCCCAGGAGGTCAGCCATCCTAGTACTACTCTCGACCAAGCACGCTTAACTACGGAGTTCTGATGGGATTCGGTGCATTAGTGCTAGTATGATCGCACCCATCGACTCTTCGCCGATTTGGTTATATAAAGGCTATCCTCATCGCACTTAGCCTCGAACTTGATTGCAATTCGATAGAATACCGCTCGATCGATTTATTTCGCTAGTGACCCAATAACTTATTAGTTAAACGATGTTTCAAAAGTAAAATAAAATTTATATGAAATAAAATAGGAATAGGGGCACAACACGAGAACTTTCTGGAGGTCACCCATCCTAGTGCTTCTCGTCCAAGCACGCTTAGCTGCGAAGTTAAGATGGGATCCATTCATTAGTCTTTGGTATGATCGCTTTTGCGTCTCGCTCTTGCCGATTTGTTTATATAAATGCTATCCCTCCTCGCACTTGCGCCTCGAACTTGATTGCAAATTCGACCGAATACCGCTTCGATCTATTTATTTCGCTAGTGAACCAATAACTTATTAGTTAAACGATGTTTTAAAAAGTAAAATAAAATTTATATCAAATAAAATAGGAATAGGGGTGCAACACGAGGACTTCCCAGGAGGTCACCCATCCTAGTACTACTCTCGCCCAAGCACGCTTAACTGCAGGGTTCTGATGGGATCCGGTGCATTAGTGCTGGAATGATCGCACCCGTCGGCTTTTGCGCGATTTGTTTATATAAAGGCTATCCCTTCTCGCACTTGCGCCTCGAACTTGATTGCAAATTCGATCGAATACCACTTCGATCGATTTCTTTATTAGTGACCCAATAACTTATTAGTTAAACGATGTTTCAAAAGTAAAATAAAATTTATATGAAATAAAATAAGAATAGGGGTGCAACACGAGGACTTCCCAGAGGTCACCCATCATTAGTACTATCGTCGCCCAAGCACGCTTTTATGCGTAGTTACGATGGGATCCGGTGCATTAGTCTTTGGTATGATTGCACCGTCGACTCTTCTTGCGATTTGTTTATATAAAGGCTATCCTCATCGCACTTGCCTCGAACTTGATTGCAAATTCGACCAAATTCGCGTCGATCGATTTATTTCGCTAGTGACCCAATAACTTATTAGTTAAACGATGTTTCAAAAGTAAAATAAAATTTATATAAAATAAAATAGGAATAGGGGTGCAACACGAGGACTTCCTGGAGGTCACCCATCCTAGTACTACTCTCGTCGAAGCACGCTTAAGCGTAGAGTTACGATGGGATCCGGTGCATTAGTCTTTGGTATGATCGCACCATCGGCTCTTCTTGCGATTTATTTATATAAAGGCTATCCTCCTCGCACTTGCGCCTCGAACTTGATTGCAAATTCGACCGAATACCGCTTCGATCGATTTATTTCGCTAGTGACCCATTAACTTATTAGTTAAACGATGTTTCACAAAGTAAAATAAAATTTACATGAAATAAAATAAGAATAGGGGTGCAACACGAGGACTTCCTCGAGGTCACCCATCCTAGTACTACTCGCCAAGCACGCTTAATAGCGGTGTTACGATGGGATCCGGTGCATTAGTCTTTGGTATGATCGCACCGTCGGCTCTTCGCGATTTGGTTATATAAAGGCTATCCTCATAGCACTTCGCCTCAAACTTGATTGCAAATTAAATAGAATATCGCTTCGATCGATTTATTTCGCTAGTGACCCAGTAACTTATTAGTTAAACGATGTTTCAAAAGTAAAATAAAATTTATATGAAATAAAATAGGAATAGGGGTGCAGCACGAGGACTTCCCAAGAGGTCACCCATCTTAGTACTACTCTCGCCCAAGCACGCTTAACTGCGGAGTTCTGACGGGATCCGGTGCATTAGTGCTGGTATGATCGCACCCGTCATCACTTGCGTGATTTGTTTATATAAAGGCTATCCCTCATCGCACTTGCGCCTCGAACTTTGATTGCAAATTCGACCGAATACCGCTTCGATCGATTTATTTCGCTAGTGACCCAATAACTTATTAGTTAAACGATGTTTCAAAAAGTAAAATAAAATTTGTATGAAATAAAATAGGAATAGGGGTGCAACACGAGGACTTCCCAAGAGATTACCCATCCTAGTACTACTCTTGCCCTAGCACACTTAACTGCGGAGTTCTGATGGGATCCGGTGCATTAGTGCTGGTATGATCGCACCCGTCGACTCTTGCGCGATTTGTTTATATAAAGGCTATCCCTCCTCGCACTTGCGCCTCGAACTTGATTGCAAATTCGACCGAATACCGCTTCGATCGATTTATTTCGCTAGTGACCCAATAACTTATTAGTTAAACGATGTTTCAAAAAGTAAAATATAATTTATATGAAATCAAATAGGAATTGGGGTGCAACACGAGGACTTCCTGAGAAGGTCACCCATCCTAGCACTACTCTCGCCTAAGCACGCTTAACAATGGAGTTACGATGGGATCAGAATTGCATTAGTCTTTGGTATGATCGCACCTATTCGGCTTCTTGCGATTTGGTTATATAAAGGCTATCCTCATCGCACTTGCGCTCGAACTTGATTGCAAATTAAATAGAATATCACTTGATCGATTTATGTCGCTAGTGACCCAATAACTTATTAGTTAAACGATGTTTCAAAAGTAAAATAAAATTTATATGAAATAAAATTGGAATAGGGGTGCAACACGAGGACTTCCGGAGGTCACCCATCGTAGTACTCACTCGCCCAAGCATGCTCTACTGCGTAGTTCTTATGGGATCCGGTGCATTAGTCTTGGTATGATCGCACCTGTTAGTTCTTCGCGATTTGTTTATATAAAGACTATCCTCATCGCACTTGCGCTCTAACTTGATTGCAAATTCAATAGAATTCGCTTGATCGATTTATTTCGCTAGTGACCCAATAACTTATTAGTTAAACGATGTTTCAAAAAGAAAAATAAAATTTATATGAAATAAAATAGGAATAGGTGCGACGAGGACTTCCTGGAGGTCACCCATCCTAGTACTACTCTCACCAAAGCACGCTTAATCATGAATTTTGATGGGATCAGGTGCATTAGTTTGGTATGATTGCACCCGTCGCCTCTTGCACGATTTGTTTATATAAAGGCTATCCTTCGCACTTGCCTCGAACTTGATTGCAAATTCAATAGAATACCGCTTCGATCGATTTCTTTCGCTAGTGACCCAATAACTTATTAGTTAAACGATGTTTCAAAAAGTAAAATAAAATTTATATGAAATAAAATAGGAATAGGGGTGCAACACGAGGACTTCCCAGGAGGTCACCCATCGTAGTACTACTGTCGCCCAAGCACGCTTTATTGCGTAGTTCTGATGGGATCCGGTGCATTAGTGCGGGTATGATTGCACCCTTCAGCTCTTGCGCGATTTGTTTATATAAAGGCTATCCCTCATCGTACTTGTGCCTCGAACTTGATTGCAAATTCGACCAAATTCCGCTTCGATCGATTTATTTCGCTAGTGACCCAATAGCTTATTAGTTATACGATGTTTCAAAAAGTAAAACAAAATTTATATGAAATAAAATAGGAATAGGGGTGCAACACGAGGACTTCCCAGGAGGTCACCCATCCTAGTACTACTCTCGCCGAAGCACGCTTAATTGCAGAGTTCTGATGGGATCCGGTGCATTAGTGCTGGTATGATCGCACCCGTCGGCTCTTGCGCGATTTATTTACATAAAGGCTATCCCTCCTCGCACTTGCGCCTCGAACTTGATTGTAAAATCGATCGAATACCGCTTCGATCGATTTATTTCGCTAGTGACCCAATCACTTATTAGTTAAACGATGTTTCACAAAGTAAAATAAAATTTACATGAAATAAAATAAGAATAGGGGTGCAACACGAGGACTTCCCAGGAGGTCAGCCATCCTAGTACTACTCTCGCCCAAGCACGCTTAACTACGGAGTTCTGATGGGATTCGGTGCATTAGTGCTAGTATGATCGCACCCATCAGCTCTTACGCGATTTGGTTATATAAAGGCTATCCCTCATCGCACTTGCGCCTCGAACTTGATTGCAACTTCGACCGAATACCGCTTCGATCGATTTATTTCGCTAGTGACCCAATAACTTATTAGTTAAACGATGTTTCAAAAAGTAAAATAAAATTTATATGAAATAAAATAGGAATAGGGGTGCAACACGAAGACTTCCCAGGAGGTCACCCATCCTAGTACTACTCTCGCCCAAGCACGCTTAACTGCAGAGTTCTGATGGGATCCGGTGCATTAGTGCTGGTATGATCGCACCCGTCGGCTCTTGCACGATTCGTTTATATAAAGGCTATCCCTCCTCGCACTTGCGCCTCGAACTTAATTGCAAAATCGACCGAATACCGCTTCGATCGATTTATTTCGCTAGTGACCCAATAACTTATTAGTTAAACGATGTTTCACAAAGTAAAATAAAATTTACGTGAAATAAAATAAGAATAGGGGTGCAACACGAGGACTTCCCAAGAGGTCACCCATCCTAGTACTACTCTCGCCCAAGCACGCTTAACTGCGGAGTTCTGATGGGATCCGGTGCATTAGTGCTGGTATGATCGCACCCATCAGCTCTTACGTGATTTGTTTATATAAAGGTTATCCCTCCTCGCACTTGCGCCTCGAACTTGACTGCAAATTCGACCGAATACCACTTTGATTGATTTATTTCGCTAGTGTCCCGATAACTTATTAGTTAAACGATGTTTCAAAAAGTAAAAAAAAAATTATGTGAAATAATATAGGAATAGGGGTGCAACACGAGGGCTTCCCAGGAGGTCACCCATCCTAGTACTACTGTCGCCCAAGCACGCTTAATCATGAGTTACGATAGGATCGAATTGCATTAGTCTTTGGTATGATCGCACTGTCGTACTCTTGCATGATTTGTTTATATAAAGGCTATCCCCCCTCGCACTTGTGCCTCGAACTTGATTGCAAATTCGACCGAATACCGCTTCGATCGATTTATTTTGCTAGTGACCCAATAACTTATTTGTTAAACGATGTTTCAAAAAGTAAAATAAAATTTATATGAAATAAAAAAGGAATAGGGGTGCAACACGAGGACTTCCCAGGAGGTTACCAATCCTAGCACGCTTAACTGCGGAGTTCTGATGGGATTCGGTGCATTAGTGCTAGTATGATCGCACCCGTCAGCTCTTGCGCGATTTGTTTATATAAAGGCTATCCCTCATCGCACTTGCGCCTCGAACTTGATTGCAAATTCGACCGAATACCGCTTCGATCGATTTATTTCGCTAGTGACCCAATAACTTATTAGTTAAACGAGGTTTCAAAAAGTAAAATATAATTTATATGAAATAAAATAGGAATAGGGGTGCAACACGAGGACTTCCCAAGAGGTCACCCATCCTAGTACTACTCTCGCCCAAGCACGCTTGACTGCGGAGTTCTGATGGGATTCGGTGCATTAGTGCTAGTATGATCGCACCCGCCAGTTCTTGCGCGATTTGTTTATATAAAGGCTATCCCTCATCGCACTTGCGCCTCGAACTTGATTGCAAATTCGACCGAATACCGCTTCGATCGATTTATTTCGCTAGTGACCCAATAACTTATTAGTTAAACGATGTTTTAAAAAGTATAATAAAATTTAAATGAAATCAAATAGGAATAGGGGGCAACACGAGAACTTCCCAGGAGGTCACCCATCCTTGTGCTTCTCTCGTCCAAGCACGCTTAACTGCGAAGTTCTAATGGGATCCGGTGCATTAGTGCTGGTATGATCGCACCCGTCAGCTCTTGCGCGATTTGTTTATATAAAGGCTATCCCTCCTCACACTTGTACCTCGAACTTGATTGCAAATTCGACCGAATACCGCTTCGATCGATTTATTTCTCTACTGACCCAATAACTTATTAGTTAAACGATGTTTCAAAAAGTTAAATAAAATTTATATGAAATAAAATTGGAATAGGGGTGCAACACCAGGACTTCCCAGGAGGTCACCAATCCTAGTACTACTCTCGCCCAAGCACGCTTGACTGCAGAGTTCTGATGGGATCCGGTGCATTAGTGCAAGTATGATCGCACCCGTCAGCTCTTGCACGATTTGTTTATATAAAGGCTATCCCTCATCACACTTGCGCCTCGAACTTGATTGCAAATTCGACCGAATACCGCTTCGATCGATTTATTTCGCTAGTGACCCAATAACTTATTAGTTAAACGATGTTTTAAAAAGTAAAATAAAATTTATATGAAATAAAATAGGAATAAGGGTGCAACACGAGGACTTCCCAGGAGGTCACCGATCCAAGTACTACACTCGCCCAAGCACGCTTAATCATGTGTTCGATGGGATCCGTGCATTAGTGCCGGTATGATCGCTTCCGTCGACTCTTCTTGCGATTTGTTTATATAAAGGCTATCCTCATCGCACTTATGCCTCGAACTTGAATGCAAATTAATAGAATGCCGCTCGATTTATTTATTTAAGCTAGTGACCTAATAACTTATTAGTTAAATGATGTTTCCAAAAGTGAAATAAAATTTATATGAAATAAAATAGGAATAGGGTGCAACACGAGGACTTCCCAAGAGGTCACCCATCCTAGTACTACTCTCGCCCAAGCACGCTTAACTGCGGAGTTCTAATGGGATCCGATTGCATTAGTGCTGGTATGATCGCACCGTCAACTCTTGCGCGATTTGTTTATATAAAGGCTATCCTCATAGCACTTGCGCCTCGAACTTGATTGCAAATTCGACCGAAATATCGCTCATTCGATTTATTTAGCTAGTGACCCGATAACTTATTAGTTAAGCGATGTTTCAAAAAGTAAAATTAAATTTATATGAAATAAAATAGGAATAGGTGGTGCGACGAGGACTTCCCAAGAGGTCACGCATCCTAGTACTCTGTACGCCAAGCACGCTTAATCTGCGAGTTCGATGGGATCCGGTGCATTAGTCTTGGTATGATCGCATAGGTTAGCTCTTCTTGCGATTTGTTTATATAAAGACTATCCCTCATCGCACTTGCGCCTCTAACTTGATTGCAAATTTGACCGAATTCCGCTTCGATCGATTTATTTCGCTAGTGACCCAATAACTTATTAGTTAAACGATGTTTCAAAAAGTAAAATAAAATTTATATGAAATAAAATAGGAATAGGGGTGCAGCACGAGGACTTCCCAGGAGGTCACCCATCCTAGTACTACTCTCACCCAAGCACGCTTAACTGCGGAATTTTGATGGGATCCGGTGCATTAGTGCTGGTATGATTGCACCCGTCAGCTCTTGCACGATTTGTTTATATAAAGGCTATCCCTCATCGCACTTGCGCCTCGAACTTGATTGCAAATTCGACCGAATACCGCTTCGATCGATTTCTTTCGCTAGTGACCCAATAACTTATTAGTTAAACGATGTTTCAAAAAGCAAAATAAAATTTATATGAAATAAAATAGGAATAGGGGTGCAACACGAGGACTTCCCAGGAGGTCACCCATCGTAGTACTACTGTCGCCCAAGCACGCTTTATTACGTAGTTTTGATGGGATCCGGTGCATTAGTGCTAGTATGATTGCACCCGTCGGCTCTTGCGCGATTTGTTTATATAAAGGCTATCCCTTCTCGCACTTGCGCCTCGAACTTGATTGCAAATTCGACCGAATACCGCTTCGATCGATTTCTTTCGCTAGTGACCCAATAACTTATTAGTTAAACGATGTTTCAAAAAGTAAAATAAAATTTATATGAAATAAAATAGGAATAGGGGTGCAACACGAGGACTTCCTGTGAGGTCACCCATCGTAGTACTATCGTCGCCCAAGCACGCTTTCTTGCCTAGTTCGATGGGATCCGATTGCATTAGTGCGGGTATGATTGCACCTTCAGCTCTTGCGCGATTTGTTTATATAAAGGCTATCCCTCATCGCACTTGTGCCTCGAACTTGATTGCAAATTCGACCAAATTCGCTTCGATCGATTTATTTCGCTAGTGACCCAATAGCTTATTAGTTATCGATGTTTCAAAAGTAAAATAAAATTTATATGAAATAAAATAGGAATAGGGTGCAACGAGGACTTCCATGAGGTCACCCATCCTAGTACTACTTTCGCCAAGCTGCGCTTAGCTGCCGAGTTCGATGGGATCCGGTGCATTAGTCTTTGGTATGATCGCATCCCGTCGGCTCTTGCGCGATTTATTTACATAAAGGCTATCCTCCTCGCACTTGCGCCTCGAACTTGATTGTAAAATCGTAGAATACGCTTGATCGATTTATTTAGCTAATGACCCAATCACTTATTAGTTAAGCGATGTTTCACAAAGTAAAATAAAATTTACATGAAATAAAATAAGAATAGGGGTGCAACACGAGGACTTCCCAGGAGGTCAGCCATCCTAGTACTACTCTCGCCAAGCACGCTTAACTGCAGAGTTCTGATGGGATTCGGTGCATTAGTGCTAGTATGATCGCTTCCATCGGCTCTTACGATTTGGTTATATAAAGGCTATCCTCATCGCACTTGCGCCTCGAACTTGATTGCAACTTCGATAGAATACCGCTTCGATCGATTTATTTAGCTAGTGACCCAATAACTTATT
>CP106730.1:47552438-47609050 GCA_025506655.1 Gossypium rotundifolium
ACTTGATTGCAAATTCGAATCTAATACGGCTTCGATCGATTTATTTCGCTAGTGACCCAATAACTTATTAGTTAAATGATGTTTCATAAAGTAAAATAAAATTTATATGAAATAAAATGGAAATAGGGATGCAACACGAGGACTTCCCAAGAGGTCACCCATCCTAGTACTACTCGCCAAGCACGCTTGATCATGAGTTCGATGGGATCCGCTGCATTAGTGCTTGTATGATCGCACCTCCGCCTCTTACACGATTTGTTTATATAGTTGCTATCCTCATCGCATTCTGCGCCGAACTTGATTGCAAATTCGATCAATATCGCTCGATCGATTTATTTCGCTAGTGACCCAATAACTTATTAGTTAAACGATGTTTCAAAAGTAAAATTAAATTTATATGAAATAAAATAGAATAGGGGTGCAACACGAGGACTTCTCCTGTAAGGTCACCCATCCTAGTATTATTTCTCGCCTCAAGCACGCTTAATCTGGAGTTCACGGGATCCGGAGCATTAATGCCGGTGTGATCGCACCCGCCGCCTTCTGGCACGATTTGTTTATATAAAGGCTATCCTCATCGCACTTGCTACTTCGAACTTGATTTCAAATTAGACCTAATACCGCTTCATCGATTTATTTCGCTAGTGACCCAATAACTTATTAGTTAAACGATGTTTCAAAAAGTAAAATTAAATTTATATGAAATAAAATAGAAATAGGGTGCAACACGAGGACTTCCCGAGGTCACCCATCCTAGTACTACTCGCCTAAGCACGCTTAATCATGGAGTTCTATGGGATCCCAGGTGCATTAGTAAGCGGGTATGATCGCACTGCCGCCTTCGGCGCAATTTGTTTATTTAAAGGCTATCCTCATCGTATTTGGCGCCGAACTTGATTGCAAATTCGACCGAATACCGCTCGATCGATTTATTTCGCTAGTGACCCAATAACTTATTAGTTAAACGATATTTCAAAAGTAAAATAAAATTTATATGAAATAAAATAGGAATAGGGAAAGCAACACGAGGACTTCCTGCAGAGGTCACCCATCCTAGAACTACTCTCGCCAAGCACGCTTAACTGCAGGAGTTCTGATGATCCGCATTAGTGTTGTATGATCGCACCTGCTAGCTCTCGCGCCGATTTGTTTATATAAAGCTATCCTCATCGTGATTTGCGCCTTAACTTGATTGCAAATTTGACCGAATACCGCTTCGATCGATTTATTTCGCTAGTGACCCAATAACTTATTAGTTAAACGATGTTTCAAAAAGTAAAATTAAATTTATATGAAATAAAATAGAATAGGTGCAACACGAGGACTTCCTGCAGAGGTCAACCATCCTGCATTACTCTCTCGCCTAAGCACACTTAATCATGGAGTTCGATGGGATCCGGTGCATTAGTGCCGGTATGATCGCACCTGCTAGCTCTTGGCGCGATTTGTTTATATAAAGGCTATCCTCATCGCACTTACGCTGCTGAACTTGATTGCAAATTCACCGAGAATACCGCTTCGATCGATTTATTTCGCTAGTGACCCAATAACTTATTAGTTAAACTATGTTTCAAAAAGTAAAATTAAATTTATATGAAATAAAATAGGAATAGGTGCAACACGAGGACTTCCCCAGAGGTCACCCATCCTAGTACTACGCCCAAGCCGCTTAACTGCAGAGTTCGGGGATCCTGCGCATTAGTGTTGATATGATCGCATCTGCCAACTCTTCCTCGATTTATTTATATAAATGCTATCCATCATCGCACTTCATGCCTCGAACTTGATTGTAAATTCTAATCTTACGGTTTCGATCGATTTATTTCGCTAGTGACCTAATAACTTATTAGTTAAACGATGTTTCATAAAGTAAAATAAAATTTTAATGAAATAAAATGGGAATAGGACGCAACACGAGGACATCCTGCGAGGTCACCCATCCTAGTACTACTTCTCGCCAAGCACGCTTAATCATGGAGTTCTGATGGGATCCCATGCACTAGTGTCGGTATGATCGCACCTGCCGCCTCTTGCGCGATTTGTTTATATAAAGATTATCCCTCATCGCACTTGCGCCTCGAACTTGATTGCAAATTCAATCAATACCGCTCGATCGATTTATTTCGCTAGTGACCCAATAACTTATTAGTTAAACGATGTTTCAAAAAGTAAAATTAAATTTATATGAAATAAAATAGAATAGGTGCAACACGAGATCTCCTCAGAGGTCACCCATCCTAGTACTACTTAGCCCAAGCATGTTTAATCATGGAGTTCTCACGGGATCCGGCAGATTTAGTATCGGTATGATCGCACTGGCCGTAACTTGCGCGATTTGTTTATATAAAGGCTATCCTCATCGCACTTGGCGCCTCGAACTTGATTGCAAATTCAATAGAATACCGCTTCGATCGATTTATTTCGCTTAGTGACCCAATAACTTATTAGTTAAACGATGTTTCAAAAAGAAAATTAAATTTTTATGAAATAAAATAGGAATAGGGGTGCAACACGAGGACTTCCTGTGAGGTCACCCATCTTAGTACTACTCACCAAGCACACTTAATCATGAGTTCACGGGATCCGGCATTAGTGCTGGTATGATCGCACCCGCCGCAACTTTTGGCGCGATTTGTTTATATAAAGGCTATCCTCATCGCACTTCGCGCCGAACTTGATTGCAAATTCAACCGAATACCACTTCGATCGATTTATTTCGCTAGTGACCCAATAACTTATTAGTTAAACGATGTTTCAAAAAGTAAAATAAAATTTATATGAAATAAAATAGGAATAGGGGTGCAACACGAGGACTTCCCAGGAGGTCACCCATCCAAGAACTACTCTCGCCCAAGCACGCTTAACTACGGAGTTCTGATGGGATCCGGTGCATTAGTGCTGGTATGATCGCACCCGTCAGCTCTTGCGCGATTTGTTTATATAAATACTATCCCTCATCGCACTTGCGCCTCGAACTAGATTGCAAATTCGACCGAATACCGCTTCGATCGATTTATTTCGCTAGAGACCCAATAACTTATTAGTTAAACGATGTTCGAAAAAGAAAAATAAAATCTATATGAAATAAAATAGGAATAGGGGTGCAACACGAGGACTTCCTCGTGAGGTTACCCATCCTAGTACTACTCTCGCCAAGCACGATTAATCATGGAGTTCCGATGGGATCCGGCAGTATTAGAGGCGGGTATGATCGCACTCCGCGCCTCTTGCGCGATTTGTTTATATAAAGCTATCCTCATCGCACTTGCTCCTCGAACTTGATTACAAATTCGGTACTAATACCGCTTCGATCGATTTATTTCGCTAGTGACCCAATAACTTATTAGTTAAACGATGTTTCAAAAAAGTAAAATAAAATTTATATGAAATAAAATAGGAATAGGTGCAACACGAGGACTTCCTCGCAGAGGTCACCCATCCTAGTACTCTAGCCAAGCGCTTAATCATGGAGTTCTGGATGGGATCCGCATATTAGTGTTTGGTATGATCGCACCCGCCGTAACTTCGCGCGATTTGTTTTTATAAAGGCTATCCCTCATCGCATTTGCGCCGAACTTGATTGCAAATTCGACCGAATACCGCTTCGATCGATTTATTTCGCTAGTGACCCAATAACTTATTAGTTAAACGATGTTTCAAAAAGTAAAATTAAATTTATATGAAATAAAATAGGAATAGGGGTGCAACACGAGGACTTCCCAGGAGGTCACCCATCCTAGTACTACTCTCGCCCAAGCACGCTTAACTGCGGAGTTTTGATGGGATCCGGCATTATTAGTGGGTATGATCGCATCTCGCTTTTGCGCGATTTGTTTATATAAAGGTATCCTCATCGCATTATGCGCATTAACTTGATTGCAAATTCAATCGAATACCGCTTTTGATCGATTTATTTCGCTAGTGACCCAATAACTTATTCGTTAAACGATGTTTCAAAAAGTAAAATAAAATTTATATGAAATAAAATAGAATAGGGTGCAACACGAGATTTCCAGAGGTCACCCATCCTAGAACTACTCTCACCCAAGCACGCTTAACTACGAGTTCGATGGATCCGCATTAGTGCCGTATGATCGCACTGCCGCCTTCGCCGATTTGTTTATATAAAGGCTATCCTCATCGCATCTTGGCCGAACTTGATTGCAAATTCAACCGAATACCGCTCGATCGATTTATTTCGCTAGTGACCCAATAACTTATTAGTTAAACGATGTTTGAAAAAGTAAAATAAAATTTATATGAAATAAAATAGGAATAGGGTGCAACACGAGGACTTCCTGAGGTCACCCATCCTAGTACTCCTCTCGCCAAGCACGCTTAATCATGAGTTTCGATGGGATCCGCATTAGTGCTCGGTCTTATCGCACTCGCTAACTCTTCCTCGACTTTGTTTATATAAAGGCTATCCTCATCGCCTCAAGGCTTCGAACTTGATTGCAAATTCGACCAATACCGCTCGATCGATTTATTTCGCTAGTGACCCAATAACTTATTAGTTAAACGATGTTTCATAAAGTAAAATAAAATTCATATGAAATAAAATAGGAATAGGTGCAACACGAGAACTTCCTGCGAGGTCACCCATCCTAGTACTACTCGCCAAGCACGCTTAATCAAGTTCGATGGGATCCATGCATTATTGCTTTGGTATGATCGCACTCACAACTCTTGCCGATTTGTTTATATAAAGGCTATCCTCATCGCACTTCGCGCCGAACTTGATTGCAAATTCGATCAATACCGCTTCGATCGATTTATTTCGCTAGTGACCCAATAACTTATTAGTTAAACGATGTTTCAAAAAGTAAAATTAAATTTATATGAAATAAAATAGAAATAGGTGCAACACGAGGACTTCCATGAGGTCACCCATCCTAGTACTACTCGCCCAAGCACGCTTAATCATGAGTTCGATGGGATCCGCATTAGTGCTGGTATGATCGCACCTGGCCGCCTCTGCGCGATTTGTTTATATAAAGGCTATCCTCATCTTACTTGCGCCGAACTTGATTGCAAATTCGACCAATACCGCTTCGATCGATTTATTTCGCTAGTGACCCAATAACTTATTAGTTAAACGATGTTTCAAAAAGTAAAATAAAATTTATATGAAATAAAATAAATAGGGGTGCAACACGAGGACTTCCGAGAGGTCACCCATCCTAGTACTACTTTCGCCAAGCACGCTTAATCATGAGTTCGATGGGGATCCAGCATTAGTGTCGGTATGATCGCATTCTCACCGCCTCTTACGCCGATTTGTTTATATAAAGGCTATCCCCATCGCACTTGGCGCCGAACTTGATTGCAAATTCGACCGAATACCGCTTCGATCGATTTATTTCGCTAGTGACCCAATAACTTATTAGTTAAACGATGTTTCAAAAAGTAAAATAAAATTTATATGAAATAAAATAGGAATAGGGGTGCAACACGAGGACTTCCCAGGAGGTCACCCATCCTAGAACTACTCTCGCCCAAGCACGCTTAACTACGGAGTTCTGATGGGATCCGATGCATTAGAGCTGGTATGATCGCACCCGGCCGCCTTGCATGATTTGTTTATATAAAGGCTATCCTCATCGCACTTCGCTCTAACTTGATTACAAATTCGCCTAATACCGCTTCGATCGATTTATTTCGCTAGTGACCCAATAACTTATTAGTTAAACCATGTTTCAAAAAGTAAAATAAAATTTATATGAAATAAAATAGGAATAGGTGCAACACGAGACTTCCTGCGAGGTCACCCATCCTAGTACTACTTTCAGCCAAGCTGCTTAATCATGGAGTTCGATGGGATCCGTGCATTAGTGCCGTATGATCGCACCTACCAAACTTGCGCGATTTGTTTTATAAAGGCTATCCTCATCGCATTTGCGCCGAACTTGATTACAAATTCGATCAATACCGCTCGATCGATTTATTTCGCTAGTGACCCAATAACTTATTAGTTAAACGATGTTTCAAAAGTAAAATTAAATTTATATGAAATAAAATAGGAATAGGGTGCAACACGAGGACTTCCCAAGAGGTCACCCATCCTAGTACTACTCTCGCCAAGCACGCTTAATCATGAGTTCGATGGGATCCGCAGGCATTAGTGCCGGTATGATCGCACTCGCCGCCTTGCAAGCGATTTGTTTATATAAAGGCTATCCTCATCGTGATTCGCGCCAGAACTTGATTGCAAATTCGATCAATACCGCTTTGATCGATTTATTTCGCTAGTGACCCAATAACTTATTAGTTAAACGATGTTTCAAAAGTAAAATGAAATTTATATGAAATAAAATAGGAATAGTGGGTGCAACACGAGGACTTCCTGCGAGGTCACCCATCCTAGAACTACTTCTCATCCAAGCACGCTTAACTACGGAGTTCGATGGGATCCGGCATTAGTGTCGGGTATGATCGCACCCGCCGCTCTTGCATAACGATTTGTTTATATAAAGGCTATCCTCATCGCACTTGCGCCGAACTTGATTGCAAATTCAACCGAATACCGCTCGATCGATTTATTTCGCTAGTGACCCAATAACTTATTAGTTAAACGATGTTTGAAAAGTAAAATAAAATTTATATGAAATAAAATAGGAATAGGTGCAACACGAGGACTTCCCAGAGGTCACCCATCCTAGTACTCCTCTCGCCAAGCACGCTTAATCATGAGTTCGATGGGATCCGGTATTAGTGCCGGTATGATCGCACCTGCTAACTCTTCCTCGATTTGTTTATATAAAGGCTATCCCTCATCGCCAAGGCCGAACTTGATTGCAAATTCAATCAATACCGCTTTCGATCGATTTATTTCGCTTAGTGACCCAATAACTTATTAGTTAAACGATGTTTCATAAAGTAAAATAAAATTTATATGAAATAAAATAGAATAGGGTGCAACACGAGAACTTCCTGCGAGGTCACCCATCCTAGTACTACTCGCCAAGCACGCTTAATCATGAGTTCGATGGATCCGATGCATTAGTGCCGGTATGATTGCACCCGCCAACTTTCGCGCGATTTGTTTATACAAAGGTTATCCTCATCGCTTCAGGCGCCTTAACTTGATTGCAAATTCGAATCAATACCGCTTCGATTGATTTATTTCGCTAGTGACCCAATAACTTATTAGTTAAACGATGTTTCAAAAGTAAAATTAAATTTATATGAAATAAAATAGAAATAGGGTGCAACACGAGGACTTCCTGAGGTCACCCATCCTAGTACTACTCGCCAAGCACGCTTAATCATGGAGTTCGATGGGATCCTGCATTAGTGTCGGTATGATCGCACCACGCCTCTTGCGCGATTTGTTTATATAAAGGCTATCCTCATCTTACTTGCGCTTCTAACTTGATTCCAAATTCGAATCAATACCGCTTCGACGATTTATTTCGCTAGTGACCCAATAACTTATTAGTTAAACGATGTTTCAAAAAGTAAAATAAAATTTATATGAAATAAAATAATAGGTGCAACATTTAGGACTTCAAGAGGTCACCCATCCTAGTACTACTCTACGCCAAGCACGCTTAATCATGAGTTCATGGGGAGCCGCATTAGTGTCGGTATGATCGCACTCGGCAGCCTCTTCGCGATTTGTTTATATAAAGGCTATCCCCCACCGCACTTGCGCCTCGAACTTGATTGCAAATTCGACCGAATACCGCTTCGATCGATTTATTTCGCTAGTGACCCAATAACTTATTAGTTAAACGATGTTTCAAAAGTAAAATAAAATTTATATGAAATAAAATAGAATAGGGTGCAACACAAGGACTTCCTCAGAGGTCACCCATCCTAGAACTACTCGCCAAGCACGCTTAATCATGGAGTTCGATGGGATCCGATGCATTAGAGCGGTATGATCGCACTGCCGCCTTCATGCGCGATTTGTTTATATAAAGGCTATCCTCATCGCACTTGCTCTCGAACTTGATTACAAATTCTACCTAATACCGCTTCGATCGATTTATTTCGCTAGTGACCCAATAACTTATTAGTTAAACGATGTTTCAAAAGTAAAATAAAATTTATATGAAATAAAATAGGAATAGGGGTGCAACACGAGGACTTCCTGTGAGGTCACCCATCCTAGTACTACTCAGCCAAGCCAGCTTAATCATGGAGTTCTGATGGGATCCTGCATTAGAGTCGGTATGATCGCACTGGCCGTAATCTTGCGCGATTTGTTTTTATAAAGGCTATCCTCATCGTGATTTGGCGCCGAACTTGATTACAAATTCAATCAATACCGCTTCGATCGATTTATTTCGCTAGTGACCCAATAACTTATTAGTTAAACGATGTTTCAAAAAGTAAAATTAAATTTATATGAAATAAAATAGGAATAGGTGCAACACGAGGACTTCCCAGGAGGTCACCCATCCTAGTACTACTCTCGCCAAGCACGCTTTAATCATGGAGTTCATGGGATCCGATGCATTAGTGCTGGTATGATCGCACTGGCCGCCTCTTGCGCGATTTGTTTATATAAAGGCTATCCTCATCGCATTTGGCGCGCGAACTTGATTGCAAATTCAATCGAATACCGCTTTGATCGATTTATTTCGCTAGTGACCCAATAACTTATTCGTTAAACGATGTTTCGTAAAGTAAAATAAAATTTATATGAAATAAAATAGAATAGGTGGAACACGAGGACTTCCTGAGAGGTCACCCATCCTAGAACTACTTCTCGCCAAGCACGCTTAACTACTGGAGTTCGATGGGATCCGCATTAGTGCCGTATGATCGCACTACGCCTCTTCGCGATTTGTTTATATAAAGGCTATCCCTCATCGCACTTGCGCCTCGAACTTGATTGCAAATTCAACCGAATACCGCTTCGATCGATTTATTTCGCTAGTGACCCAATAACTTATTAGTTAAACGATGTTTGAAAAAGTAAAATAAAATTTATATGAAATAAAATAGGAATATAGGTGCAACACGAGGACTTCCCAGAGGTCACCCATCCTAGTACTCCTCATGCCAAGCACGATTAATCATGAGTTCGATGGGATCCTGCATTAGTGTCGTATTATCGCACCTGCTAACTCTTCCTCGACTTTGTTTATATAAAGGCTATCCTCATCGCCTACGCGCCGAACTTGATTGCAAATTCGACCAATACGCTTCGATCGATTTATTTCGCTTAGTGACCCAATAACTTATTAGTTAAACGATGTTTCATAAAGTAAAATAAAATTCATATGAAATAAAATAGGAATAGGGTGCAACACGAGAACTTCCTGGAGGTCACCCATCCTAGTACTACTCTGTCCAAGCACGCTTAATCATGGAGTTCGATGGGATCCGATGCATTAGTAGCCGTATGATCGCACCTGCCAACTCTTCGCCGATTTGTTTATACAAAGGCTATCCTCATCGCACTTGCGCCGAACTTGATTGCAAATTCGATCAATACCGCTTCGACGATTTATTTCGCTAGTGACCCAATAACTTATTAGTTAAACGATGTTTAAAAAGTAAAATAAAATTTATATGAAATAAAATAGGAATAGGGTGCAACACGAGGACTTCCTGCGAGGTCACCCATCCTAGTACTACTCTCGCCAAGCACGCTTAATCGCAGAGTTTTGATGGCATCCTGCATTATTGCCGGTATGATCGCACCCATCGCCTTTTACGTGATTTGTTTCTATAGGCTATCCTCGTCGCACTGGCTGCCTCGAATTGTATTGCAAATTCGACCAATACCGCTCGATCGATTTATTTCGCTAGTGACCCAAGAGCTTATTAGTTAAACGATGTTTCAAAAGTAAAATAATATTTATATGAAATAAAATAGGAATAGGGTGCAACACGAGGACTTCCCAGAGTTCACCCATCCTAGTACTCCTCTCGCCCAAGCACGCTTAATCGCAGAGTTCGATTGATCCAAAGCATTAGTGCCGGTATGATCGCATCTCGCCGCTTCTTGCGCGATTTATTTATCTAAAGGCTATCACTCATCGATTTGGCGCCTCGAACTTGATTGCAAATTCGACCGAATACCGCTTCGATCGATTTATTTCGCCAGTGACCCAATAACTTATTAGTCAAATGATGTTTCCAAAAGCAAAATTAAATTTACATGAAATAAAATAAGAATAGGGTGCAACTCGAGGCTTCCCTGAAGTCACCCATCCTAGTACAACTCGCGACAAACACGCTTAATCATGGAGTTCGATGGGATCCGCATTAGAGCTGGTATGATCGCACCCGTCAGCTCTGGCACGATTTGTTTATATAAAGGCTATCCCTCATCGCACTTGTGACTCGAACTTGATTGCCAATTCGACCGAATACCGCTTCAATCTATTTATTTTGCTTGTGACCCAATAACTTATTAGTTAAACGATGTTTCGAAAAGTAAAATTAAATTTATATGAAATAAAATAGGAATAGGGGTGCAACACGAGGACTTCCTGCGAGGTCACCTATCCTAGTACTACACTCGCCAAGCACGCTTAATCATGAGCTCGATGCGATCCCGCATTAGTGTCGGAATGATCGTATTCACGCTTCTTGCGTGATTTGTTTATATAAAGGCTATCCCTCATCGCACTTACGTCTCGAACTTGATTGCAAATTCGACCGAATACCGCTTCGATCGATTTATTTCGCTAGTGACCCAATAACTTATTAGTTAAACGATGTTTCCAAAAGTAAAATAATATTTATATGAAATAAAATAAGAATACTGGTGCGACACAAGGACATCCGAGGAGGTCACCCATCCTAGTACTACTCATGCCTGCAGCACGCTTAATCATGGAGTTCGATGGGATCCGGTGTTAGTTAGAAATGGTATGATTGTACCACCGCTTTCTTGCGCGATTTGTTTATATAAAGGCTATCCTCATCGCATTACGCGCTCGAACTTGATTGTAAATTCGATCGAATACCGCTTCGATGGATTTATTTCGCTAGTGACCCACCTACTTATTAGTTAAACGATATTTCAAAAACTAAAATAATATTTATACGAAATAATATAGGAATCGGAGTGCAACAGGAGGACTTCCCAGGAGTTCACCCATCTTAGTACTACTCTCGTCCAAGCACGCTAAACTGCAGAGTTCTAATGGGATCCTGGTGCATTAGTGCTGGTATGATCGCACCCGTTAGCTCTTGCGTGATTTGTTTATATAAAAGCTATCCCTCATAGCACTTGTGCCTCGAACTTGATTGCAAATTCGACCGAATACCGCTTTGATCGATTTATTTCACTAGTGACCCAATAACTTATTAGTTAAACAATGTTTAAAAAAGTAAAATAAAATTTATATGAAATAAAATAGGAATAGGGGTGCAACACGAGGACTTCCCAGGAGGTCACCCATCCTAGTACTACTCTCGCCCAAACACGCTTAATTGTGGAGTTTTGATGGCATCCGGTGCATTATTGCTGGTATGATCGCACCCATCAGCTTTTACGCGATTTGTTTCTATAAAGGCTATCCCTCGTCGCACTTGCGCCTCGAATTGCATTGTAAATTCGATGTATCACCGCTTCGATCGATTTATTTCGCTAGTGACCCTAAGAATTTATTAGTTAAACGATGTTTCAAAAGTAAAATAATATTTATATGAAATAAAATAGGAATAGGTGCAACACGAGGACTTCCTGTGAGTTCACCCATCCTAGTACTACTCTCGCCCAAGCACGCTTAATCGCAGAGTTCGATTGGATCCAAAGGTATTAGTGCCGGTATTATCGCACCTGCCCCGCTTCTTGCGCGATTTGTTTCTATAAAGGCTATCCTTCGTCGCAATTGCGCCTTAACTTGATTGCAAATTCGACCAATACCGCTTCGATCGATTTATTTCGCTAGTGACCCAAAAACTTATTAGTTAAACGATGTTTCAAAAAGTAAAATAATATTTATATTAAATAAAATAGGAATTGGGGTACAACACGAGGACTTCCTAGGAGGTCACCCATCCTAGTACTACCCTCATCCAAGCACGCTTAATCGCAGAAGTTCGATGGGATCCGAGCATTATCACCGGTATGATCGCACTCCGCCTTCTTGCGCGATTTGTTTATATAAAGCCTATCCTCATCGCACTTGCGCTCGAACTTGATTGCAAATTCAACCGAATACCGCTCGATCGATTTATTTCGCTAGTGGACCAATAACTTATTAGTTAAACGATGTTTCAAAAAGTAAAATAATATTTATATGAAATAAAATAGGAACAGGGGTGCAACACGAGGACTTCCCAGGAGGTCACCCATCCTAGTACTACTCTCGCCCAAGCATGCTTAACTGCGGAGTTCTAATGGGATTCGGTGCATTAGTGCCGATATGATCACACCTGTCAGCTCTTGCACGATTTGTTTATATAAAGGCTATCCCTCATCGCACATGCGCCTCGAACTTGATTTCAAATTCGAACGAATACCGCTTCGATCGATTTATTTCGCTAGTGACCCACCAACTTATTAGTTAAACGATGTTTCAAAAAGTAAAATAATATTTATATGAAATAATATGGGAATTGGGGTGCAACATGAGGACTTCCCAGGAGTTCACCCATCCTAGTACTACTCTCGTCCAAGCACGCCTAACTCCGGAGTTCTGATGGGATCCGGTGCATTAGGGCTGCTATAATCGCACCCGTCAGCTCTTGCGCGATTTGTTTATATAAAGGCTATCCCTCATCGCACTTGCGACTCGAACTTGATTGCCAATTCGACCGAATACCGCTTCGATCTATTTATTTCGCTAGTGATCCAATAACTTATTAGTTAAACGATGTTTCCAAAAGTAAAATTAAATTTATATGAACTAAAAAAGGAATAGGGGTGCAACACGAGGACTTCCCAGGAGGTCACCTATCCTAGTGCTACTCTCGCCCAAGCACGCTTAACTGCGGAGTTTTGATGCGATCCGGTGCATTAGTGCTGGTATGATCGTACCCGTCAGCTCTTGCGCGATTTGTTTATATAAAGGCTATCCCTCATCGCACTTGCTCTCGAACTTGATTGCAAATTCGACCGAATACCGCTTCGATCGATTTATTTCGCTAGTGACCCAATAACTTATTAGTTAAACGATGTTTCCAAAAGTAAAATAATATTTATATGAAATAAAATAAGAATATAGGTGCAACACGAGGACTTCCCAGGAGGTCACCCATCCTAGTACTACTCATGCCCAGGCACACTTAACTGTGGAGTTTTGATGGGATCCGGTGTATTAGAGCTGGTATGATCGCACCCGTCTGCTCTTGTGCGATTTGTTTATATAAAGGTTGTCCCTCATTGCACATGCGCCTCGAACTTAATTGCAAATTCGACCGAATACCGCTTCGATCGATTTATTTCGCTAGAGACCCAATAACTTATTAGTTAAACGATGTTTCAAAAAGTAAAATAATATGTATATGAAATAATATAGGAATCGGGTGCAACACGAGACTTCTCCTGAGTTCACCCATCTTAGTACTACTTAGTCCAAGTACGCTTAATCATGAGTTCGATGGGATCCTGCATTAGTGCCGTATGATCGCATTCACATTTCTGCGCGATTTGTTCATATAAAGGCTATCCTCATCGCAATTGCGCCGAACTTGATTGCAAATTCGATAGAATACCGCTATGATCGATTTATTTCGCTAGTGACCCAATAACTTATTAGTTAAACGATGTTTAAAAAAGTAAAATAGAATTTATATGATATAAAATAGAATAGGTGCTACACGAGGACTTCCTGCGAGGTCAACCATCCTAGTACTACTCTCCTACCAAGCACGCTAAATCGCAGAAGTTTTGATGGCATCCGGCATTATTGTTTGTATGATCGCACTCGCCGCCTTTTACGTGATTTGTTTCTATAAAGGTCGCCCCTCGCCGCACTTGCCCTCGAACTTGATTGCAAATTCAATCAATACCGCTCGATCGATTTATTTCGCTAGTGACCCAATAACTTATTAGTTAAATGATGTTTCAAAAAGTATAATAATATTTATATGAATAAAATTAGGGGTGCAACACGTGGACTGCCTAGGAGGTCACCCATCCTAGTACTACCTCATCCGAAAGCAAGCTTAATCGCAGAGTTCATGGGATCCGCAGCATTAGTGCCGGTATGATCGCATTACGCCAACTTTGCGTGATTTGTTTATATAGGCTATCACTCATCGCACTTGCGCCGAACTTTATTGCAAATTCGATCAATACCGCTCGATCGATTTATTTCGCTAGTCACCCAATAACTTATTAGTTAAACGATGTTTAAAAAGTAAAATAATATTTATATGAAATAAAATAGAATATGGGTGCAACACGAAGACTTCCTGCGAGGTCACCCATCCTAGTACTACTCTCCTAAGCACGCTTAATCATGAGTCCTAATGGGATCCGTTGCATTAGTGTCGGTATGATCGCACCTGCCCGCTTCTCATGCGCGATTTGTTTCTATAAAGGCTATCCTTCGCTGTAATTCAAGCCTCAACTTGATTGCAAATTCAATCAATACCGCTTCGATCGATTTATTTCGCTAGTGACCCAACAACTTATTAGTTAAATGATGTTTCAAAAAGTAAAATAATATTTATATGAAATAAAATAGGAATAGGGGTGCAACACGAGGACTTCCCAGGAGGTCACCCATCCTAGCACTACCCTCATCCAAGCACGCTTAACTGCAGAGTTCTGATGGGATCCGGAGCATTACTGCTGGTATGATCGCACCCGTCAGCTCTTGCGCGATTTGATTATCTAAAGGCTATCCCTCATTGCACTTGCGCCTCGAACTTGATTGCAAATTCGACCGAATACCGCTTCGATCGATTTATTTCGCTAGTGACCCAATAACTTATTAGTTAAACGATGTTTCAAAAAGTAAAATAATATTTATATAAAATAAAATAGGAACAGGGGTGCAACACGAGGACTTCCCAGGAGGTCACTCATCCTAGTACTACTCTCGCCCAAGCACGCTTAACTGCGGAGTTCTGATGGGATTCGGTGCATTAGTGCCGGTATGATCACACCCGTAAGCTCTTGCACGATTTGTTTAAATAAAGGCTATCCCTCATCGCACATGCGCCTCGAACTTGATTGCAAATTCGAACGAATACCGCTTCGATCGATTTATTTCGCTAGTGACCCACCAACTTATTAGTTAAACGATGTTTAAAAAAGTAAAATAATATTTATATGAAATAATATGGGAATCGATGCAAACATGAGGACTTCGCAGAGTTCACCCATCCTACTACTACTCTCGCCCAAGCACGCTTAATCATGGAGTTCGATGGGATCCGCATTAGTGCCGGTATGATCGCACTCGCCTCTTGCGCGATTTGTTTATATAAAGGCTATCCTCATCGCACTTCAAGGCCGAACTTGATTGCAAATTCAATCAATACCTCTTCAACCGATTTATTTCCTAGTGACCCAATAACTTATTAGTTAAACGATGTTTAAAAAGTAAAATAAAATTTATATGAAATAAAATAGAATAGGGTGCAACACGAGGACTTCCCAGAGGTCACCCATCCTAGTACTACTCTCGCCAAGCACGCTTAATCATGAGTTCGATGGCATCCGCAGCATTATTGTCGGTATGATCGCACCTGTCGCCTTTTTGCGCGATTTGTTTCTATAAGGCTTATCTCTCGTCGCATCTTGCCGAACTTTATTGCAAATTCGACCAAATACCGCTCGATCGATTTATTTCTCTAGTGACCCACCATCTTATTAGTTAAACGATGTTTCAAAAAGTAAAATAATATTTATATGAAATAATATAGGAATCGGAGTGCAACACGAGGACTTCCCAGGAGTTTACCCATCCTAGTACTACTCTAGTCCAAGCACGCATAACTGCAGAGTTCTGATGGGATCCGGTGCATTAGTGCTGGTATGATCGCACCCGTCAGTTCTTGCGCGATTTGTTTATATAAAGGCTATCCCTCTTCGCACTTGCTCCTCGAACTTGATTGCAAATTCTACCGAATACCGCTACGATCGATTTGTTTCTCTAGTGACCCAATAACTTATTAGTAAAACGATGTTTAAAAAAGTAAAATAAAATTTATATGAAATAAAATAGGAATAGGAGAGCAACTTGAGGACTTCCCAGGAGGTCGCCCATCCTAGTACTACTCTCGCCTAAGCACGCTTAACTGCAGAGTTCTGATGGGGTTCGGTGCATTAGAGCTGGTATGATCGCACCCGTCAGCTCTTGTGCGATTTATTTATATAAAGGCTATCCATCATCGCACTTGCGACTCGAACTTTATTGCCAATTCGACCGAATACCGCTTCGATCTATTTATTTTGCTAGTGACCCAATAACTTATTAGTTAAACGATGTTTCCAAAAGTAAAATTAAATTTATATGAAATAAAATAGGAATAGGGGTGCAACACGAGGACTTCCTGTGAGGTCACCTATCCTAGTACTACTCTCGCCCCATGCACGCTTAATCATGGAGTTCGATGCGATCCGCATTAGTGCCGGTATGATCGCATTCGGCCCGCTTCTTGCGCGATTTGTTTATATAAAGGCTATCCCTCATCGCACTTGCATCTCGAACTTGATTGCAAATTCGACCGAATACCGCTTCGTTTGATTTATTTCGCTAGTGACCCAATAACTTATTAGTTAAACGATGTTTCCAAAAGTAAAATAATATTTATATGAAATAAAATAAGAATATAGGTGCAACACGAGGACTTCTGAGGAGGTCGCCCATCCTAGTACTACTCATGCCCAGGCACGCTTAACTGTGGAGTTCTGATAGGATCCGGTGTATTAGAGCTGGTATGATCGCACCCGTCTTCTCTTGCGTGATTTGTTTCTATAAAGGCAATCCCTCATCGCACATGCGCCTCGAACTTGATTGTAAATTCGATCGAATACCGCTTCGATCGATTTATTTCGCTAGTGACCCACCTACTTATTAGTTAAACGATGTTTCAAAAAGTAAAATAATATTTATACGAAATAATATAGGAATCGGGGTGCAACACGAGGACTTCCCAGGAGTTCACCCAACTTAGTACTACTCTTGTCCAAGCACGCTTAACTACGGAGTTCTGATGGGATCCTGGTGCATTAGTGCTGGTATGATCGCACCCGTCAGCTCTTGCGCGATTTGTTTATATAAAGGCTATCCCTCATAGCACTTGCGCCTCGAACTTGATTGCAAATTCGACCGAATACCGCTTCGATCGATTTATTTCGCTAGTGACCCAATAACTTATTAGTTAAACGATGTTTAAAAAAGTAAAATAAAATTTATATGAAATAAAATAGGAATAGGGTGCAACACGAAGACTTTCCGCGAGGTCACCCATCCTAGTACTACTTCTCGCCAAGCACGCTTAATCGCAGAGTTTTGATGGCATCCGCATTATTGTCGGTATGATCGCACCCATCGCCTTTTACGCCGATTTGTTTCTATAAGGCTATCCTCGTCGACTTGCGCCTTTAATTGCATTGCAAATTCGATCAATACCGCTTCGATCGATTTATTTCGCTAGTGACCCAAAGAATTTATTAGTTAAACGATGTTTCAAAAAGTAAAATAATATTTATATGAAATAAAATAGGAATAGGGGTGCAACACGAGGACTTCCCAGGAGTTCACCCATCCTAGTACTCCTCTCGTCCAAGCACGCTTAACTGCAGAGTTCTGATTGGATCCAGTGCATTAGTGCTGGTATGATCGCACCCGTCAGCTCTTGCGCGATTTATTTATATAAAGGCTATCACTCATCGCATTTGCGCCTCGAACTTGATTGCAAATTCGACCGAATACCGCTTCGATCGATTTATTTCACCAGTGACCCAATAACTTATTAGTCAAACGATGTTTCCAAAAGCAAAATTAAATTTACATGAAATAAAATAAGAATAGGGGTGCAACTTGAGGGCTTCCCAGGAGGTCACCCATCTTAGTACAACTCTCGCACAAACACGCTTAACTGCGGAGTTCTGATGGGATCCGGTGCATTAGAGCTGGTATGATCGCACCCGTCAGCTCTGGCACGATTTGTTTATAAAAAGGCTATCCCTCATCGCACTTGTGACTCGAACTTGATTGCCAATTCGACCGAATACCGCTTCAATCTATTTATTTTGCTTGTGACCCAATAACTTATTAGTTAAACGATGTTTCCAAAAGTAAAATTAAATTTATATGAAATAAAATAGGAATAGGGGTGTAACACGAGGACTTCCCAGGAGGTTACCTATCATAGTACTACTCTCGCCCAAGCACGCTTAATCATGAGCTCGATGCGATCTCGGTGCAAGAGTGCCGGTATGATCGCACTGGCCGCCTCTTGTGTGATTTGTTTGTATAAAGGCTATCCCTCATCGCACTTATGTCTCGAACTTGATTGCAAATTCGACCGAATACCGCTTCGATCGATTTATTTCGCTAGTGACCCAATAACTTATTAGTTAAACGATGTTTCCAAAAGTAAAATAATATTTATATGAAATAAAATAAGAATACTGGTGCGACACGAGGACTTCCGAGGAGGTCACCCATCCTAGTACTACTCATGCCCAGGCACGCTTAATTGCGGAGTTCTGATGGGATCCGGTGTGTTAGAGCTGGTATGATTGTACCCGTCTGCTCTTGCGCGATTTGTTTATATAAAGGCTATCCCTCATCGCACATGCGCCTCGAACTTGATTGTAAATTCGATCGAATACCGCTTCGATCGATTTTTTTCGCTAGTGACCCACCTACTTATTAGTTAAACGATATTTCAAAAAGTAAAATAATATTTATACTGAAATAATATAGAATCGGGTGCAACAGAGGACTTCCCGTGAGTTCACCCATCTTAGTACTACTCTCGCCCAAGAACGCTAAATCATGGAGTTCGATGGGATCCTCGTGCATTAGTGTCGGGTATGATCGCACTGCCGCCTCTTGCGCGATTTGTTTATATAAAAGCTATCCTCATAGCACTTCAAGCTTCGAACTTGATTGCAAATTCGATCGAATACCACTTCGATCGATTTATTTCGCCAAAGGACCCAATAACTTATTAGTTAAACGATGTTTAAAAAGTAAAATAAAATTTATATGAAATAAAATAGAATAGGGTGCAACACGAGGACTTCCGCGAGGTCACCCATCCTAGTACTACTCTCTCAAGCACGCTTAATCATGAGTTTTGATGGCATCCGCATTATTGCCGGTATGATCGCACTCCATCGCCTTTTACGCGATTTGTTTCTATAGGCATATCCTCGTCGCATTATACCGAATTGATTGCAAATTCGACCAATACCGCTTCGATCGATTTATTTCGCTAGTGACCCAAAGAATTTATTAGTTAAACGATGTTTCAAAAAGTAAAATAATATTTATATGAAATAAAATAGAATAGGGGTGCAACACGAGGACTTCCTGTGAGTTCACCCATCCTAGTACTACTCTCGCAAGCACGCTTAACTCGCAGTTTCGATTGATCCAAAGGCATTAGTGTCGTATGATCGCACCTGCCTGCTCTTCGCGCGATTTGTTTCTATAAAGGCTATCCTTCGTCGCAATCGCCTCGAACTTGATTGCAAATTCGATCAATACCGCTTCGATCGATTTATTTCGCTAGTGACCCAATAACTTATTAGTTAAACGATGTTTCAAAAGTAAAATAATATTTATATGAAATAAAATAGAATAGGGTACAACACGAGGACTTCTGCAGAGGTCACCCATCCTAGTACTACCTCATCCAAGCACGCTTAATTGCGTAGTTCGGTGATCCGGAGCATTATCACCGGTATGATCGCACCTGCCGCTCTTGCGCGATTTGTTTATATAAAGCCTATCCTCATCGCAGATTCGCCTCGAACTTGATTGCAAAATTCGATCAGATACCGCTTCGATCGATTTATTTCGCTAGTGACCCAATAACTTATTAGTTAAACAATGTTTCAAAAAGTAAAATAATATTTATATGAAATAAAATAGGAACAGGGTGCAACACGAGGACTTCCTGCGAGGTCACCCATCCTAGTACTACTCTCGCCAAGCACGCTTAATCATGGAGTTCTAATGGGATTCGCATTAGTGCCGATATGATCACACCCGCCGCCTCTGCACGATTTGTTTATATAAAGGCTATCCTCATCGCATACGCTACCGAACTTGATTGCAAATTCGAATCTAATACCGCTTCGATCGATTTATTTCGCTAGTGACCCACCAACTTATTAGTTAAACGATGTTTCAAAAAGTAAAATAATATTTATATGAAATAATATGGAAATTAAAAACACGAGGACTTCCTAGAGTTCACCCATCCTAGTACTACTCTCGCCCAAGCACGCTTAATCATGAGTTCGATGGGATCCGCATTAGTCGCTATAATCGCACCCGCCGCCTCTTATGCGATTTGTTTATATAAAGGCTATCCTCATCGCACTTATGACTCGAACTTGATTGCCAATTCGATCAATACCGCTCGATCTATTTATTTCGCTTAGTGATCCAATAACTTATTAGTTAAACGATGTTTCCAAAAGTAAAATTAAATTTATATGAACTAAAAAGGAATAGGGTGCAACACGAGGACTTCCTGCGAGGTCACCTATCCTAGTGCTACTCTCGCCCAAGCACGCTTAATCATGGAGTTTTGATGCGATCCGGTGCATTAGTGCTGGTATGATAGTACCCGCGCCTTGCGCGATTTGTTTATATAAAGGCTATCCCTCATCGCACTTGCTCTCGAACTTGATTGCAAATTCGACCGAATACCGCTTCGATCGATTTATTTCGCTAGTGACCTAATAACTTATTAGTTAAACGATGTTTCCAAAAGTAAAATAATATTTATATGAAATAAAATAAGAATATAGGTGTAACACCCCAAACCCGGACAAGACACCACGTCCGAATCTGGTATGTTACGGGAAAACGTGTTTGTGAGAGGTTAAATTTTTCGTTAAAAGCCGAGTGGAAACACGGTGAATTTTGGGAGACAATTTGAGTAGACTTGTTTGAAATCGATGGAGTATGTGAAACCCGAGATTTTTGAAATCTTAACTGATCAGGTGGCTAAATGAGTTTAAACCATTTAAACCTTAATAGTTTCTTAGTGTTACTTAAAACCTTATTAGACTTAGGAGTAATACAAGTTTGATTTGAAAATCAATTGAATTTGCTTACTATAAAGACGTAGTGTGATACCCGATGGTATGGTTTTAAAACATATTATGCTATCATTTTGAAATCATTATCTTTCCAAGTTTTAGTAAAATGCATACCAACTTGTGTTGTTAAGGCATATTAAAATCTAATTAAAACATAAACATCACCAAAACATAAATTAAAGGCCTTTTACAAATCCAATATAAAACCCAAGTAAAATAAATAAGCTAAAGTACCCAAATTCATTAGTCCTTTATTAAAGCCCTGCATGTGCACCCCGAGTCCATCCCTTGCCCATGTCCGCTTCACGAGTCACCGAAATATCAAAGGAGAGGGTGAGTCGAGTGACTCAAAGGTGTAAATCCCGCCTCCCAAGAACAACATGCTAACACACATCATACAAAGCAACATAATTAATGCAACCCGATCCTAACCATCCATATCGCTTTTCTACCCCGTGTGGTACCAAACCACCGGTGGTGCTAAACCACCGGTGACATATAGTCACAATGTGTTACTAAAACACCGTGTCCCAAAGACACAATATCCGCAATGTGGTGCCAAACCACCGTGTCCCAAAGACACGCTTGTGCTACTAAAGCACCGTGACCAAGTCACAAATCCGATGATGGGGCCAACCCATCGTGTGATACCAAATCACTAGCGATTTATCCCATATCTCAAGTGGGCCAACCCACGGTGGTTAAACCATTGTGGACAAGTCGCAATGAGGTGCTAAACCTCCGTGACCTAAAGTCACAAAGTGTGCTACTAAAGCACCGGTGCTCACAAGACAAAATATCACCGCCCTCCACTCAGATCACCCATCAACATACCACACTCATGTAATCATGCATATCATATAATCATGCATATCATGCTATTATGTCTAACCTCATATCCCATGTCATATATAGCCACAACCATGGTATCACATAAATCATCAAGAAACTCATAATAATAATAATCGACTTACCCGAGTCCGTAATCATACCCATTAGGGTATTATATCAATCATCACTGCTTTCATTAATCATCACACAAAGTTATTAATCATATTACTAAATGTATGTGTTAGTTTACACACCGGTAAATACGAGTCTAGAAATCCCGACAAAAGCAATCTAAGTCCCTCGAGTACTAGCTTCTACAATCGACCAAAACATAGGGTTAGACATCTACACATTCGCCAACACCATTTAGACCAAAAAGGGTTTGTCGAAGCTTTATTTTATCCTCGGATTTGGTTTCCTACCAAACCAATCACCCAATAATTCTCCTTAGCAATCGGCTACACCATAAAAGATGAACAGCTAATCTTTTGTTACCTTTGCCTTAATTGAACCTAAAGAAAAGATTGAAATAATAGCAATACCATGCACTTACCCCTACTTACCAATCGATCAACAAAAGAATAACGATCCCTTGCTTGCTTCCACACTCCAAAGACCCTATAACAAAGAGATTAGAATCCTTCCATCAATTCTTTCGCCCTTAATCAACCAACCTTGACGAAGTATAAGGAGAGAAAGGGATGACCATTCGCCAAGGACTTACCCACTACCAAACGATTGGAACCAAGCTCCCAACACCACCAAATATTCGGCCAATACCAAGGAAGGTTCGCCTAAGTGTTTAACACACACCTATGCTCGGTTTGAGTGGAAAGAAAAGGAGTAGAAATGAGAAGAAATGAAGGTTACAAGACCCCAAAAAGGGATGAAGAGAAAACAATGGGGAGAAAATCGGCTAATAGGTTTTAAGAATGAGAAAGAAATAGTTGAAGATATGGAGAGGTGCTTTCGGTTTAAAGAAAAGAGAGGAATGATGGTGATTTTGAAGAATGAGTTTCGCTTGAAAGAATGGGCAACACCGATGGTGACAAATGGCTTACAATTTTAAGAAGAGAAAGAAAGTAGAGAGGTGTTGGCAAGGGTGGTGCTTTGCTTTAGAAGAAGAAGGAAACTAAGAGAGGCATTCGCTTCAAAGAAAAACAAAAGAAAAGGATGAGAGCAACAAGTAAATTCGCAACTAGGCTTGACTTCACGAAGGAGAGATGGAGGAATTTCTTTGCTTTTGAGAGAAGAAGAATTTCGCCACTAAAAGAAGAAATGGGAAAAGAAATGTTTTTAGAGGCTTGAGTTTTGCCCAAAAGATGAGAGAAAGAACAAAATGAGAGAATTTCTACAAAGGAAATTGGTTTGTTTTCTTGACAAAAGAGAGGACTTAGCTTACCAAAATGACCAAACATGCACCAAAGTCAAAAGGCATATTCGGCCTTCCCTCTCCCACACCAAGCCGCCACCTTCCCTCCAACTCCCCTAAATTTCGCCACAACCCCCCAAAGCTCCCATTCACTCATTTGAAATGAGTGGACCAAGTCCTCCTCCACACTTTGCTCTCCACCATCCAAGTCACCACTTGACCAAGTCCAAGGTGGAATTTAAATTTGCCACAACTCCTCCCTCCATGCCGCCAAAATGAGAGCCAAAAGGGTGGGATTCTCATGACTTGAACACAAGACCTCCCTTGTAGATGACGCCACACACACACTCCATGTATGACATGCTTGCCACTTTGCTAGCTCCTTATTTGTGCTATAATTTCACTTAATTTAAATATAACCCCAACACCTTCTCAAGCTCATCCCCTAAAGCCCAAAAACAAGCATTTCACCACCTACCTGCTCACACCTAGCCTACAACTAAACTCAAAAACACCAAAACAACATCATAGCAAGCAATTAAACATGCAACAATTGCCAAATAAATTAACCCTTAACCCGGATATTACGCTTCTACCTCTTAAAATAATTTCGACTCGAAATTACCCGATCGTAAGAGTTATGTATTGTTGTCTCATCATATCCTCGTTCCCACGTAGCTTCTTCACGCCATGATTCCGCCAAAGAACCTTAACCAGAGGCATGCACTTCACAGAAACCTTCACATCCCGATCTAAAATCAGACAGCTCTTCCTCTATGGACATATCTCGATTTACTCGATCTCCTCATCGTTACCACATGTGATGGATCGGAACGATATCGCCAAGCATCAAACGTGGAACACGCCATGAATCGACTTAGCTCACCGGCAACTCGAAATGATATGCAATCGTCCCACTCGCCTTAGTACCTTATACGCCCAATAAACCTCGACTTAGCTTGCCTTTCTTCCTAACCTTAATACTTTCTTCCACGGTGAGACCTTCAGAAAACCCGATCTCCCACAAAGAAACTCAATATCTCTCCGCTTAAGATCAAGATAGACTTCACGGCCGAAGCTTCCTTCAATGAGCTCAATCAACTTAACCTTGTCTTCGGTCTCAAAGAACCAACTCGTCCCAATAATCGACGCTCACTTAACTCGTCCAACAAGTCGGTGAACGACACTTCCTACCGCATAACGCCTCATAAGGTGCCATCTTAATGCTCGCTGGTAGTCGTTGTTGTAGGCGAACTCACCAACGGTAGATACTCCTCCCAACTACCCTCAAGTCCAATACACAACCTCAAGCATATCCTCCAATATCTCAGATAACCTTTTCGATTGCCCGTCATCATGGATGAAATGTCAGGCCGAATCTAACTGTACCCAGAGCCTCGATGCAAAGCCTTCCGTAACCTTGACGTGAATCGGGTCCCTATCCGAGATGATCGACACGGCACCCCATGCGCCTCACTATCTCCGATACATACAACTTTTGCCAACCTCTCGAGTGAGTAATCCACCTCACCGGAATAAAGTGAGCCGATTTAGTCACCGATCCACAATTACCCAAACCGAATCCTTCTTGCTCTTGTAAGCGGTAATCCACCGATTTAAATCCATAGTTATTCTTTCCCACTTCCACGTGGAATTTTCACCGGTCAAGCAACCTGCAGACGGAATCGATGCTCACTTTGACTCACCGACAAGTCGACACTTTCCTACAAATTTCGCCACCTCCTTTTTCGCATCTTACCACCGTAATCGCTCCTCGAGATCCTTATACATTTTGCTACCTCCAGATGCATAGCGTAGGGTCGCTATGAGCATCCTCAAGAATCTTTTGCCTCAATTCAAAGATCTCTCAAGATACAAGCCTTCCCCGAAACACGTAACCCCATCATCGGACAAGTCAGAACCCTTCAAACCATTATTCTCACTCGAGTCCTCTCGCGCTACCAAAACCTCATCTAACAACCGCTTTCTCGATCCGCTTCAACCCAAGTAGGCTTAACTCAGCTCGCTGTAATACTCCCGCCATCGTACAAACTCAAGTGGGCAAACAACGCCTTAGATCCGAAACAACCTTACGGCTCAACGCGCTCGCCACGACGTTAGCCTTGCCCGGATGATACTCAATTGAGCAATCGTAGTCTTTCAATAGCTCAATCCATCTACCTGCCTCGATTCAAGTCTTTCGAGTCGAGGTACTTCAGACTCTTATGGTCCGTGATAGACTACCGATCTTTCTCCGCATAAGTAATGCCTCCATATCTTTAAGGCAAATACCACACCGCTAACTCCAGATCGTAAGGCTTGATAGTTGACCTCATGTGGCCTCACCGCCGGAAGCGTAAGCCACAACCTTACCTTCTTGCATCAAGACACAACCCAAGCCCAGATGTGATGCATCGCAAGACATCAGAATTCCTTACCACCTCAAAGTTGAATCGTAACCGAGCTTCACCAAAATCTTCTTTAACTTATCGAAGCTCTCCCGCCGCTTCTCACCCAAACAAACGGAACTCCCTTTCTCAATAATTTGGTCATCTAGGTCGCAATTAACGAGAAACCTCTACAAACCTTCTAGTATCCTCGCCAACCCCGTAAAACTCCGAATCTCCGCCATCGACTTAGGCGGCTTCCAATCCGTAACGGCCTCTATCTTTCGAGGATCCACTCTAATCCCTCAAATTTACACTACATGACCCAAGAATGTCACCTCCCCGAGCCGTAACTCGATTTATCGAACTTCGTGATAGAGTCAAGCTTTCTCCTTAGAATCGCAATACTACCCGCAAATGAGCATCATGCTCCTCCTCGCCCTTGAATATACCAAGATGTCGCCGATAAAACTACCACGAATCGATCTAGGTAATCGTTGGAACACCCTGCTCATCGATCCATGAAAGTCACGGCATTAGTCAACCCGAACGGCATAACCAAGAATTCAAAATGCCCATACCGAGTAACGAAATGCCGCCTTACGATATCCGCTTTTTACCTTCAACTGGTGATACCTGCATCTTAGGTCGATCTTCGAGAAAACCGACGCTTCTTCACCGATCAAACAAGTCATCTATCCGAGGCAAGGGATACTTGTTTTGATCGTCACTTTATTCATTGCCATGTAGTCTATGCACATCCGCATAGTACCGCTTTTCTTCTTTACAAAGAGTACCCCAAGGCCCCCATGGCGTAAATACTTGGCCCGATAAAACCTCGTCCAATAACTCCGGATTTGAGCCTTAAGCTCCACTAATTTTTTAGGTGCCATCCTCAGACGGAGTAATGGATACGGTGCGCCCGCAATGATCAATCCCAACTCTACCTCCCGATCCGTGGCAAACCCTAAGCTCCTCAGAAACACATCCACAAATTCCCCGATCGTCCAATAGCCTCCACAGAAGACTCCTTAGCCTCCAAGGCATACACATGCACCCAATATGCTTCGCAAATTTTTCCCGACCATTTTCTGGCCAGAGCAGATACTGTTGGATGATAGTTTCTCCTATTACCGATCAAAACTACTTCATCACCCTCACCGTGTTTCGTAACTATGCGCTTAGTCACAAATTCAACTTCACCGATACTTACCCACCAAATCCATCCCGAGAATTAGATCGAACTCCCCGAATGGCGCTCCATCGATCGCCTCAAATACTACCCTTGAGTTCTAGAGGTACGCCTCTATACGCTTTATCTACCACTACAGAGTGACCTAGAGGGCTTATTACTCATCCGCCTAGAAGATATCTCGTAGTCTAAATCCATTGTCTCTACTATACTATCGGCAACATAAGAGTGTGTAGACCCCACATCAATTAAAGCAAGATAAGGAGAACCAAAATCAAAACGTCGCACTGATGACGTCCGGCAAGGCCGCCTCCTCCTCGCCTACCGCAAAGATATACCAAACCAGTCGCCTCGCCTCGAATCCACTCGCACCTCCGCGCCTTGCTCCACTACCCACCGTAATCATACCTCCTCCTCGCCATTACCTCTCCTCCTCATGGGGTCCATTATTTCAGATTGATTACTACCGATTCTCTGATCAATTCTAGCCAACTTATGCGGACAAACCCTCACACGGTGGTCCAACGAGCCACACTCAAAACAACCTCTACCATCACCCAACATCCTCCCCAAAGGAGCCTTCCCACAACGGTTATAATGCGGCGGTCCCTCGCCTAGCAAAGAATAACCCTACCCGACCGATTCGCCCACTTTGGCCTAGCCCTCTTCTCGCTAATTACCCGACGACCCGAAGATCCAAAACTCCGCTTATGACGGTTTCTATCCATACTCGCCTCACAGATTCTTTAATGCCCTCGAACCTTCGCTTTTCAACCGTAACCAAGAATTCACGCCTCGGGCGCAATCAACAATCTTAACTCGCCTCGCAGCCATCCTCAAACGAACGCACCTTTCCTCTTCAAGAGCCACCATACCCCGGCATACCGACTCAAATTTCGTAAACTCTACCATACTCCGATACATGATTTGTTCTCGACTAACCTCGTAAATGCTTTCCTCCGCTTCATTTATGTAATTAGTCTGACGCATTTCTTCCGATAAGCACTCAAAATAGTCCCAAGTCGATCTTCCATTGCAGTATTGTCACTTGACCGTGAGCCACCACCGATATGACTCATCTCTGAGAAGTGATACGATCCCTTTAATTTTTCTTCTCATGGTCGTCTAGATCATCCATGATCCGCTCTATCGCTCCACCAAGATTTCAAGAAGGTTAGGAGCAACACCGAGATACCCCTAAGAATTCAAATTTATTTGCCCAAGTCGCCAGCACGATTTCCTAGCTCCCACGCCCCCACCGCCTCCAAATACCCTCTCTAAAACCCGCAGATCGCTCAGATATCGCATCATCGCCGGCCTGTTTCTCGAACTCACCACCTCCACCGGTGGCGAATCCCAGATCTCATTCTCTCACTCCCGCCTGTAACCTACGGGCTCGTAAATACTATCCTACCACGACCACGCCCACGACCACGCCCACCTCGGTACTCATGACTAAATCTCGTCTCAATTAAAGAATCTTATGTATCACCATTATTCCACCGTGTTTAAAGCAAAGTTTTATGAATTTTAAAGAAGCTTTGTTTTCATGAGTCCACAGAGTCCTATTAGTCTCGCCTCTAAAGTAATCTTACTATCACTAGCCATTCAATCATATCAATATCACAACCAATAGTACGGGTACTTACCGGGCGAATCGGTGCTTTGACTTCTGCCATGCCCTTCAACCCATACTTTAAAAAATGTAATACTTGAAAATTATAGTTTTAAAACATTTTGGGCCTCGCCCACAAACCGAGCTTTTGAACTTGGCTCGATACCACAAATGTAACACCCCAAACCCTGACAAGACACCACGTCCGAACTGTATGTTACGGAAAACGTGTTTGTGAGAGGTTAAATTTTTCGTTAAAAGTTTAGTGGAAACACTGTGAATTTTGGGAGACAATTTGAGTAGACTTGTTTGAAATCGATGGAGTATGTGAAACCCGAGATTTTTGAAATCTTAACCAGATCGGTGGCTAAATGAGTTTAAACCATTTAAACCTTAATAGTTTCTTAGTGTTACTTAAAACCTTATTAGACTTAGGAGTAATACAAGTTTGATTTGAAAATCAATTGAATTTGCTTACTATAAAGACGTAGTGTGATACCCGATGGTATGGTTTTAAAAACATATTATGCTATCATTTTGAAATCATTATCTTTCCAAGTTTTAGTAAAATGCATACCAACTTGTGTTGTTAAGGCATATTAAAATCTAATTAAAACATAAACATCACCAAAACATAAATTAAAGGCCTTTACAAATCCAATATAAAACCCAAGTAAAATAAATAAGCTAAAGTACCCAAATTCATTAGTCCTTTATTAAAGCCCTGCATGTGCACCCCGAGTCCATCCTTGCCCATGTCCGCTTCACGAGTCACCAAATATCAAAGGAGAGGGTGAGTCGAGTGACTCAAAGTGTAAATCCCGCCCCAAGAACAACATGCTAACACACATCATACAAAGCAACATAATTAATGCAACCCGATCCTAACCATCCATATCGCTTTTCTACCCCTGTGGTACCAAACCACCGGTGGTGCTAAACCACCGGTGACATATAGTCACAATGTGTTACTAAAACACCGTGTCCCAAAGACACAATATCCGCAATGTGGTGCCAAACCACCGGTGTCCCAAAGACACGCTTGTGCTACTAAAGCACCGTGACCAAGTCACAACCGATGATGGGGCCAACCCATCGTGTGATACCAAATCACTAGCGAGACGATCCCATATCTCAAGTGGGCCAACCCACTGTGGTTAAACCATGTGGACAAGTCGCAATGAGGTGCTAAACCTCCGTGACCCAAAGTCACAAAGTGTGCTACTAAAGCACCGGTGCTCACAAGACAAAATATCACCGCCCTCCACTCAGATCACCCATCAACATACCACACTCATGTAATCATGCATATCATATAATCATGCATATCATGCTATTATGTCTAACCTCATATCCCATGTCATATATAGCCACAACCATGGTATCACATAAATCATCAAGAACTCATAATAATAATAATCGACTTACCCGAGTCCGTAATCATACCCATTAGGGTATTATATCAATCATCACTGCTTCATTAATCATCACACGTGTTATTAATCATATTACTAAATGTATGTGTTAGTTTACACACCGTAAATACGAGTCTAGAAATCCTCGACAAAAGCAATCTAAGTCCTCGAGTACTAGCTTCTACAATCGACCAAAACATAGGGGTTAGACATCTACACATTCGCCAACACCATTTAGACCAAAAGGGTTTGTCGAAAGCCCTTATTTTATCCTCGATTTGGTTTCCTACCAAACCGAATCACCCAATAATTCTCCTTAGCAATCGGCTACACCATAAAAGATGAACAGCTTAATCTTTTGTTACCTTTGCCTTAATTGAACCTAAAGAAAAGATTGAAATAATAGCAATACCATGCACTTACCCCTACTTACCAATCGATCAACAAAAGAATAACGATCCCCTTGCTTGCTTCCACACCCCAAAGACCCTATAACAAAGAGATTAGAATCCTTCCATCCGAATCTTTTCGCCCTTAATCAACCAACCTTGACGAAGTATAAGGAGAGAAAGGGATGACCATTCGCCAAGGACTTACCCACTACCAAACGATTGGAACCAAGCTCCCAACACCACCAAATATTCGCCAATACCAAGGAAGGTTCGCCTAAGTGTTTAACACACACCTATGCTCTGGTTTGAGTGGAAAGAAAAGGAGTAGAAATGAGAAGAAATGAAGGTTACAAGACCCCCCAAAGGGATGAAGAGAAAACAATGGGGAGAAAATCGCTAATAGGTTTTAAGAATGAGAAAGAAATAGTTGAAGATATGGAGAGGTGCTTTCGGCTTAAAGAAAAGAGAGGAATGATGGTGATTTTGAAGAATGAGTTTCGCTTGAAAGAATGGGCAACACCGATGGTGACAAATGGCTTACAATTTTAAGAAGAGAAAGAAAGTAGAGAGGTGTTGGCAAGGGTGGTGCTTTCTGCTTAGAAGAAGAAGGAAACTAAGAGAGGCATTCTTGCTTCAAAGAAAAACAAAAGAAAAGGATGAGAGCAACAAGTAAATTCTAAGAACTAGGCTTGACTTCACGAAGGAGAGATGGAGGAATTTCGCTTGCTTTTGAGAGAAGAAGAATTTCGCTGCCACCAAAAGAAGAAATGGGAAAAGAAATGTTTTTTTTTTAGAGGCTTGAGTTTTGCCCAAAAGATGAGAGAAAGAACAAAATGAGAGAATTTCTACAAAGGAAATTGGTTTGTTTTCTTGACAAAAGAGAGGACTTAGCTTACCAAAAAAATGACCAAACATGCACCAAAGTCGCAAAGGCATATTCTACCTTCCCTCTCCCACACCAAGCCGCCACCTTCCCTCCAACTCCCCTAAATTTCGCCACAACCCCCCAAAGCTCCCATTCACTCATTTGAAATGAGTGGACCAAGTCCTCCTCCACACTTTGCTCTCCACCATCCAAGTCACCACTTGACCAAGTCCAAGGTGGAATTTAAATTTGCCACAACTCCTCCCTCCATGCCGCCAAAATGAGAGCCAAAAGGGTGGGATTCTCATGACTTGAACACAAGACCTCCCTTGTAGATGACGCCACACACACACACTCCATGTGGCGATGCTTGCCACTTTGCTAGCTCCTTATTTGTGCTATAATTTCACTTAATTTAAATATAACCCCAACACCTTCTCAAGGCTCATCCCCTAAAGCCCAAAAACAAGCATTTCACCACCTACCCAGCTCACACCTAGCCTACAACTAAATCCCAAAACACCAAAACAACATCATAGCAAGCAATTAAACATGCAACAATTGCCGTAAATAAATTAACCCCTTAACCCGGATATTACAATCCTCATTGCACATGCGCTCGAACTTAATTGCAAATCCGACCGAATACCGCTTCGATCGATTTATTTCGCTAGAGACCCAATAACTTATTAGTTAAACGATGTTTCAAAAAGTAAAATAATATGTATATGAAATAATATAGGAATCGGGGTGCAACACGAGGACTTCCCCGGAGTTCACCCATCTTAGTACTACTCTAGTCCAAGCACGCTTAACTGCGGAGTTCTGATGGGATCCTAGTGCATTAGTGCTGGTATGATCGTACCCGTCAGCTCTTGCGCGATTTGTTTATATAAAGGCTATCCCTCATCAAACTTGCGCCTCGAACTTGATTGCAAATCCGACCGAATACCGCTTCAATCGATTTATTTCGCTAGTGACCCAATAACTTATTAGTTAAACGATGTTTAAAAAAGTAAAATAAAATTTATTTGAAATAAAATAGGAATAGGGGTGCAACATGAGGACTTCCCATGAGGTCACCCATCCTAGTACTACTCTCGGCCAAGCACGCTAAACTGTAGAGTTTTGATGGCATCCGGTGCATTATTGCTAGTATGATCGCACTCGACTTTTTACGATTTGTTTCTATAAGGCTATCCTCGTCGCACTTGCTACTCGAATCAAGATTGCAAATTCGACCGAATACCACTCGATCGATTTATTTCGCTAGTGACCCAATAACTTATTAGTTAAACGATGTTTCAAAAAGTAAAATAATATTTATATGAAATAAAATCGGAATAGGGGTGCAACACGAGGACTTCCCAGGAGTTCACACATCCTAGTTCTACTCTCGTCCAAGCATGCTTAACTACAGAGTTCTGATGGGATGTGGTGCATTAGTGCTGGTATGATTGCACCCGTCAGCTCTTGCGCGATTTGTTTATATAAAGGCTATCCCTTTTCGCAATTGCGCCTCGAACTTGATTGCAAATTCGACCGAATACCGCTTCGATCGATTTATTTCGCTAGTGACCCAATAACTTATTAGTTAAACGATGTTTAAAAAAGTAAAATAAAATTTATATGATATAAAATAGGAATAGGGTGCTACACGGACTTCCTGTGAGGTCAACCATTCTAGTACTACTCTCGCCAAGCACGCTTAAATCGCAGAGTTTTGATGGCATCCGTGCATTATTGTCGGTATGATCGCACTCGCCGCCTTTTTACGATTTGTTTCTATAAAGGCTATCCTCGTCAGACTTGGCGCCTCGAACTTGATTCCAAATTCGACCGAATACCGCTTCGATCGATTTATTTCGCTAGTGACCCAATAACTTATTAGTTAAATGATGTTTCAAAAAGTATAATAATATTTATATGAATAAAATAGGAATAGAGGTGCAACACGTGGACTGCCCAGGAGGTCACCCATCCTAGTACTACCCTCATCCAAGCAAGCTTAACTGCAGAGTTCTGATGGGATCCAGAGCATTAGTGCTGGTATGATCGCACACGTCAACTCTTGCGTGATTTGTTTATATAAAGGCTATCACTCATCGCACTTGCGCCTCGAACTTTATTGCAAATTCGACCGAATACCGCTTCGATCAATTTATTTCGCTAGTGACCCAATAACTTATTAGTTAAACGATGTTTAAAAAAGTAAAATAAAATTTATATGAAATAAAATAGAATAGGGTGCAACACGAGGACTTCCTGGAGGTCACCCATCCTAGTACTACTCTCGCCAAGCACGCTTAATCATGAGTCCTGATGGGATCCGGCATTAGTATCGCTATGATCGCACCCGCCGCTTCTTCCACATTTATTTATATAAAGGCCATCCCTCTTCGCACTTGGGCCTCGAACTTGATTGAAAATTCGACCGAATACCTCTTCGAGCGATATATTTCCCTAGTGACCCAATAACTTATTAGTTAAACGATGTTTCAAAAGTAAAATAAAATTTATATGAAATAAAATTGAATAGGTGCAACACGAGGACTTCCTGCGAGGTCACCTGTTCTAGTACTACTCTCGCCAAGCACGCTTAATCATGAGTTCGATGGGATCCGCATTAGAGCTAGTGTGATCGCACTTGCCGCCTCTTCTTGCGATTTGTTTATATAAAGGCTATCCTCATCGCACTTGGCGCCGAACTTGATTGCAAATCCGATCAATACCGCTTCGATCGATTTATTTCGCTAGTGACCCAATAACTTATTAGTTAAACGATGTATAAAAAGTAAAATAAAATTTATATGAAATAAAATGGGAATAGGGTGCAACACGAGGACTTCTCGAGGTCACCCATCCTAGTACTACTCTCGCCTAAGCACGCTTAACTGCCGAGTTTTGATGGCATGCAAGGCATTATTGTCGGTATGATCGCACTCGTCGCCTTTTGCGATTTATTTCTATAAAGGCTATCCTCGTCGCACTTACGCCGAACTTGATTGCAAATTCGATAGAATACCGCTTCGTCGATTTATTTCGCTAGTGACCCAATAACTTATTAGTTAAACGATATTTCAAAAAGTAAAATAATATTTATATGAAATAAAATATGAATAGGTGCAACACGAGGACTTCCTGTGATTTCAACCATCCTAGCACTACTCGTCCAAGCATGCTTAACTACGTAGTTCGATGGGATCCTGCATTAGTGCCGGTATGATCGCACCCTCACTCTTGCGCGCGATTTGTTTATATAAAGGCTATCCCTCATCGCACTTGCGCCTCGAACTTGATTGCAAATTCGACCGAATACCGCTTCGATCGATTTATTTCGCTAGTGACCCAATAACTTATTAGTTAAACGATGTTTAAAAAAGTAAAATAAAATTTATATAAAAAAAATAGGAATAGGGGTGCAACACGAGGACTTCCCATGAGGTCACCCATCCTAGTACTACTCTCGCCCAAGCACGCTAAACTATAGAGTTTTGATGGCATCCGGTGCATTATTGCTGGTATGATCGCACTCGTCAGCTTTTACGCGATCTGTTTCTATAAAGGCTATCCCTCGTCGCACTTGCGCCTCGAATTGCATTGCCAATTTGACCGAATACCGCTTCGATCGATTTATTTCGCTAGTGACCCAATAACTTATTAGTTAAACGATGTTTCAAAAAGTAAAATAATATTTATATGAAATAAAATAGGAATAGGGGTGCAACACGAGGACTTCCCAGGAGTTCACCCATCCTAGTTCTACTCTCGTCCAAGCACGCTTAACTACAGAGTTCTGATGGGATCTGGTGCATTAGTGCTGGTATGATTGCACCCTTCAGCTCTTGCGCGATTTGTTTATATAAAGGCTATCCCTTTTCGCACTTGTGCCTCGAACTTGATTGCAAATTCGACCGAATACCGCTTCGATCGATTTATTTCGCTAGTGACCCAATAACTTATTAGTTAAACGTTGTTTAAAAAAGTAAAATAAAATTTATATGAAATAAAATAGGAATAGGGGTGCTACACGAGGACTTCCCAGGAGGTCACCCATCCTAGTACTACTCTCGCCCAAGCACGCTAAACTGCAGAGCTTTGATGGCATCCGGTGCATTATTGCTGGTGTGATCGCACTCGTCAGCTTTTACGCGATTTGTTTCTATAAAGGCTATCGCTCATCGCACTTGCACCTCGAACTGCATTGCAAATTCGACCGAATACCGCTTCGATCGATTTATTTCGGTAGTGACCCAATAACTTATTAGTTAAACGATTTTTCAAAAAGTAAAATAATATTTATATGAATAAAATAGGAATAGGGGTGCAACACGAGGACTGCCTAAGAGGTCACCCATCCTAGTACTACCCTCATCCAAGCAAGCTTAACTGCAGAGTTCTGATGAGATCCAGAGAATTAGTGCTGGTATGATCGCACCCGTCTCTTGCGTGATTTGTTTATATAAAGGCTATCCCTCATCGCACTTGCGCCTCGAACTTGATTGCAAATTCGACCGAATACCACTTCGATCGATTTATTTCGTCAGTGACCCAATAACTTATTAGTTAAACGATGTTTAAAAAAGTAAAATAAAATTTATATAAAATAAAATAGGAATAGGGGTGCAACACGAGGACTTCCCAGGAGGTCACCTATCCTAGTACAACTCTCGCCAAAGCACGCTTAACTGCAGAGTCCTGATGGGATCCGGTGCATTAGTGCTGCTATGATCGCACCCGTCACTTCTTGCACGATTTATTTATATAAAGGCCATCCTCATCGCACTTGGCGCTTTGAACTTGATTGCAAATTCGATCAATACCTCTTCAATCGATTTATTTCCTAGTGACCCAATAACTTATTAGTTAAACGATGTTTCAAAAAGTAAAATAAAATTTATATGAAATAAAATTGAATAGGGTGCAACACGAGACTTCCTCGAGAGGTCACCCGCTCTAGTACTACTCTCGCCAAGCACGCTTAATCATGAGTTCGATGGGATCCGGTGCATTAGAGCTAGTGTGATCGCACCTCGCCTCTTAGCGCGATTTGTTTATATAAAGGCTATCCTCATCGCACATGCGCCTCGAACTTGATTGCAAATCCGACCGAATACCGCTTCGATCGATTCATTTCGCTAATGACCCAATAACTTATTAGATAAACGATGTATAAAATAGTAAAATAAAATTTATATGAAACAAAATAGGAATAGGGGTGCAACACGAGGACTTCTCAGGAGGTCACCCATCCTAGTACTACTCTCGCCCAAGCACGCTTAACTGCCGAGTTTTGATGGCATCCGGTGCATTATTGCTGGTATGATCGCACTCGTTAGCTTTTACATGATTTGTTTCTATAATGGCTATACCTCGTCGCACTTGCGCCTCGAACTGCATTGCAAATTCGACTGAATACCGCTTCGATCGATTTATTTCGGTAGTGACCCAATAACTTATTAGTTAAACGATGTTTCAAAAAGTAAAATAATATTTATATGAAATAAAATAGGAATAGGGGTGCAACACGAGGACTTCCCAGGAGTTCAACCATCCTAGTACTACTCTCGTCCAAGCACGCTTAACTACAGAGTTCTGATGGGATCTGGTGCATTAGTGCTGGTATGATCGCACCCCTCAGCTCTTGCGCGATTTGTTTATGTGAAGGCTATCCCTCTTCGCACTTGCGCCTCGAACTTGATTGCAAATTTGATCGAATACCGCTTCGATCGATTTATTTCGACAGTGACCCAATAACTTATTAGTTAAACGATGTTTAAAAAAGTAAAATAAAATTTATATGAAATAAAATAGGAATAGGGGTGCAACACGAGGACTTCCCAGGAGGTCACCCAACCTAGTACTACTCTAGCCCAAGCACGCTTAACTGCGGAGTTTTGATGGGATCCGGTGCATTATTGCTGGTATGATCGCACCCCTCAGCTCTTGCGCGATTTGTTTATATGAAGGCTATCCCTCATCGCACTTGCGCCTCGAACTTGATTGCAAATTCGATCGAATACCACTTCGATCGATTTATTTCGTCAGTGACCCAATAACTTATTAGTTAAACGATGTTTAAAAAAGTAAAATAAAATTTATATAAAATAAAATAGGAATAGGGGTGCAACACGAGGACTTCCTGAGAGGTCACCTATCCCAAGACAACTCTCGCCAAAGGTGCTTAATCGCAGAGTCCTGATGGGATCCGGTGCATTAGTGCTGCTATGATCGCACCCGTCAGTTCTTGCACGATTTATTTATATAAAGGCCATCCCTCATCGCACTTGCGCCTCGAACTTGATTGCAAATTCGACCGAATACCTCTTCGAGCGATATATTTCCCTAGTGACCCAATAACTTATTAGTTAAACGATGTTTCAAAAAGTAAAATAAAATTTATATGAAATAAAATTGGAATAGGGGTGCAACACGAGGACTTCCTGCGAGGTCACCCGCTCTAGTACTACTCTCACCCAAGCACGCTTAATCATGTGAGTTCGATGGGATCCGTGCATTAGAGCTAGTGTGATCGCACCTGTCAGCTCTTGCGCGATTTGTTTATATAAAGGCTATCCCTCATCGCACTTGCGCCTCGAACTTGATTGCAAATCCGACCGAATACCGCTTCGATCGATTTATTTCGCTAGTGACCCAATAACTTATTAGTTAAACGATGTATAAAAAAGTAAAATAAAATTTATATGAAATAAAATGGGAATAGGGGTGCAACACGAGGACTTCTCAGGAGGTCACCCATCCTAGTACTACTCTCGCCCAAGCACGCTTAACTGCCGAGTTTTGATGGCATGCAGTGCATTATTGCTGGTATGATCGCACTCGTCAGCTTTTGCGTGATTTGTTTCTATAAAGGCTATCCCTCGTCGCACTTACGCCTCTAACTTGATTACAAATTCAATCAATACCGCTTCTACGATTTATTTCGCTAGTGACCCAATAACTTATTAGTTAAACGATATTTCAAAAGTAAAATAATATTTATATGAAATAAAATATGAATAGGTGCAACACGAGGACTTCCTGTGATTTCAACCATCCTAGCACTACTCTCGCCCAAGCATGCTTAACTACGTAGTTCGATGGGATCCGCATTAGTGCTGTATGATCGCACCCTCACCTTCTTGTGCGATTTGTTTATATAAAGGCTATCCTCATCGCACTTGCGCCGAACTTGATTGCAAATTCAATAGAATACCGCTTCGATCGATTTATTTCGCTAGTGACCCAATAACTTATTAGTTAAACGATGTTTAAAAAGTAAAATAAAATTTATATAAAAAAAATAGGAATAGGGTGCAACACGAGGACTTCCATGAGGTCACCCATCTTAGTACTACTCTCCCAAGCACGCTTAAACTATAGAGTTTTGATGGCATCCGGTGCATTATTGCTGGTATGATCGCACTCGTCAGCTTTTACGCGATCTGTTTCTATAAAGGCTATCCCTCGTCGCACTTGCGCCTCAAACTGCATTGCCAATTTGACCGAATACCGCTTCGATCGATTTATTTCGCTAGTGACCCAATAACTTATTAGTTAAACGATGTTTCAAAAAGTAAAATAATATTTATATGAAATAAAATAGGAATAGGGTGCAACACGAGGACTTCCTGTGAGTTCACCCATCCTAGTTCTACTCTCGTCCAAGCACGCTTAACTACAGAGTTCTGATGGGATCTGGTGCATTAGTGCTGGTATGATTGCACCCTTCAGCTCTTGCGCGATTTGTTTATATAAAGGCTATCCCTTTTCGCACTTGCGCCTCGAACTTGATTGCAAATTCGACCGAATACCGCTTCGATCGATTTATTTCGACAAAGGACCCAATAACTTATTAGTTAAACGATGTTTAAAAAGTAAAATAAAATTTATATGAAATAAAATAGGAATAGGGTGCAACACGAGGACTTCCTGCGAGGTCACCCAACCTAGTACTACTTAGCCCAAGCACGCCTAATCATGGAGTTTTGATGGGATCCGTGCATTATTGCGGTATGATCGCACCCTCGGCTCTCTTGCGCGATTTGTTTATATGAAGGCTATCCTCATCGCACTTGGCGCCGAACTTGATTGCAAATTCGACCAATACCACTTCGATCGATTTATTTCGTCAATGACCCAATAACTTATTAGTTAAACGATGTTTAAAAAGTAAAATAAAATTTATATAAAATAAAATAGAATAGGGGTGCAACACGAGGACTTCCTGCGAGGTCACCTATCCTAGTACAACTCTCGCCAAAGCACGCTTAATCGCAGAAGTCTCGATGGGATCCTGCATTAGTGCCGGTATGATCGCACCGCCGCTTCTTGCACGATTTATTTATATAAAGGTCATCCTCATCGCACTTGCCGCGAACTTGATTGCAAATTCATAGAATACCTCTTCGACCGATTTATTTCCCTAGAGAACCAATAACTTATTAGTTAAACGATGATTCAAAAGTAAAATAAAATTTATATGAAATAAAATTGAATAGGGCAACACGAGGACTTCCTGCGAGGTCACCCGCTCTAGTACTACTCTCGCCAAGCACGCTTAATCATGGAGTTCGATGGGATCCGGCATTAGAGCTAGCGTGATCGCACCCGCCGACTCTTGCGCGATTTGTTTATATAAAGGCTATCCTCATCGCATACGCGCCTCGAACTTGATTGCAAATCCGATCAATACCGCTTGATCGATTCATTTCGCTAATGACCCAATAACTTATTAGGTAAACGATGTATAAAAAGTAAAATAAAATTTATATGAAATAAAATAGGAATAGGGTGCAACACGTGACTTCCTGCGAGGTCACCCATCCTGGTATTACTCTCGCCCAAGCATGCTTAACTGCCGAGTTTTGATGGCATGCAGTGCATTATTGCTGGTATGATCGCACTCGTCAGCTTTTGCGCGATTTGTTTCTATAAAGGCTATCCCTCGTCGCACTTACGCCTCGAACTTGATTGCAAATTCGACCGAATACCGCTTCGGTCGATTTATTTCGCTAGTGACCCAATAACTTATTAGTTAAACGATATTTCAAAAAGTAAAATAATATTTATATGAAATAAAATATGAATAGGGGTGCAACACGAGGACTTCCCAGGATTTCAACCATCCTAGCACTACTCTCGTCCAAGCATGCTTAACTACAGAGTTCTGATGGGATCCGGTGCATTAGTGCTGGTATGATCGCACCCCTCAGCTCTTGCGCGATTTGTTTATATAAAGGCTATCCCTCATCGCACTTGCGCCTCGAACTTGATTGCAAATTCGACCGAACACCGCTTCGATCGATTTATTTCGCTAGTGACCCAATAACTTATTAGTTAAACGATGTTTAAAAAAGTAAAATAAAATTTATATAAAAAAAAATAGGAATAGGGGTGCAACACGAGGACTTCCCATGAGGTCACCCATCTTAGTACTACTCTCGCCCAAGCACGCTAAACTATAGAGTTTTGATGGCATCCGGCATTATTGCTTGGTATGATCGCACTCGCCGCCTTTTACGCGATCTGCTTCTATAAAGGCTATCCTCGTCAGACTTGCGCCCAAACCGCATTGCCAATTTGACCGAATACCGCTCGATCGATTTATTTCGCTAGTGACCCAATAACTTATTAGTTAAACGATGTTTCAAAAAGTAAAATAATATTTATATGAAATAAAATAGGAATAGGGTGCAACACGAGGACTTCCTGCGAGTTCACCCATCCTAGTTCTACTCTCATCCAAGCACGCTTAACTACGTAGTTCGATGGGATCCGGTGCATTAGTGTTTGGTATGATTGCACCTTCACTCTTCTTGCGCGATTTGTTTATATAAAGGCTATCCCTTTTCGCACTTGCGCCTCGAACTTGATTGCAAATTCGACCGAATACCGCTTCGATCGATTTATTTCGATAGTGACCCAATAACTTATTAGTTAAACGATGTTTAAAAAAGTAAAATAAAATTTATATGAAATAAAATAGGAATAGGGGTGCAACACGAGGACTTCCCAGGAGGTCACCCAACCTAGTACTACTCTAGCCCAAGCACGCCTAACTGCGGAGTTTTGATGGGATCCGGTGCATTATTGCTGGTATGATCGCACCCCTCAGCTCTTGCGCGATTTGTTTATATGAAGGCTATCCCTCATCGCACTTGCGCCTCGAACTTGATTGCAAATTCGACCGAATACCACTTCGATCGATTTATTTCGTCAGTGACCCAATAACTTATTAGTTAAACGATGTTTAAAAAAGTAAAATAAAATTTATATAAAATAAAATAGGAATAGGGGTGCAACACGAGGACTTCCCAGGAGGTCACCTATCCTAGTACAACTCTCGCCAAAGCACGCTTAACTGCAGAGTCCTGATGGGATCCGGTGCATTAGTGCTGGTATGATCGCACCCGTCAGTTCTTGCACGATTTATTTATATAAAGGTCATCCCTCATCGCACTTGCGCCTCGAACTTGATTGCAAATTCGACCGAATACCTCTTCGACCGATTTATTTCCCTAGAGAACCAATAACTTATTAGTTAAACGATGATTCAAAAAGTAAAATAAAATTTATATGAAATAAAATTGGAATAGGGGTGCAACACGAGGACTTCCCAGGAGGTCACCCGTTCTAGTACTACTCTCGCCAAGCACGCTTAATCATGGAGTTCGATGGGATCCGGCATTAGAGCTAGCGTGATCGCACCCCGTCGCCTTCTTGCGCGATTTGTTTATATAAAGGCTATCCTCATCGCATATGCGCTTAACTTGATTGCAAATCCAATCAATACCGCTTCGATCGATTCATTTCGCTAATGACCCAATAACTTATTAGGTAAACGGCGTATAAAAAGTAAAATAAAATTTATATGAAATAAAATAGGAATAGGGTGCAACACGTGACTTCCTGCGAGGTCACCCATCCCGTATTACTTTCGCCAAGCATGCTTAATCGCAGTAGTTTTGATGGCATCCGGCATTATTGCCGGTATGATCGCACTCGCAACTTTACGCGATTTGTTTCTATAAGGCTATCTTCGTCGTGACTTGCCCGAATCAAGATTGCAAATTCGATCAATACCGCTTCGATCGATTTATTTCGCTAGTGACCCAATAACTTATTAGTTAAACGATGTTTCAAAATTAAAATAATATTTATATGAAATAAAATAGGAATAGGGTGCAACACGAGGACTTCCTGTGAGTTCAACCATCCTAGTACTACTCTCGCCCAAGCACGCTTAACTACAAGAGTTCGATGGGATCTGCATTAGTGCTGGTATGATCGCACCCTCGCCTCTTGCGCGATTTGTTTATGTGAAGGCTATCCTCTTCGCACTTGCTTCGAACTTGATTGCAAATTTGACCAATACCGCTTCGATCGATTTATTTCGATAAAGGACCCAATAACTTATTAGTTAAACGATGTTTAAAAAGTAAAATAAAATTTATATGAAATAAAATAGGAATAGGGTGCAACACGAGGACTTCCTGCGAGGTCACCCAACCTAGTACTACTTAGCCCAAGCACGCTTAATCATGAGTTTTGATGGGATCCGCATTATTGCTGGTATGATCGCACCTCGGCTCTTCTTGCGCGATTTGTTTATATGAAGGCTATCCTCATCGCACTTGCTCCTCTAACTTGATTGCAAATTCGATCAATACCACTTCGATCGATTTATTTCACAAGGACCTAATAACTTATTAGTTAAACGATGTTTAAAAAGTAAAATAAAATTTATATAAAATAAAATAGGAATAGGTGCAACACGAGGACTTCCTGCAGAGGTCACCTATCCTAGTACAACTCTCGCAAAGCACGCTTAATCGCAGAGTCCTCGATGGGATCCGGTGCATTAGTCTTGCTATGATCGCACCCGCCGGTTCTTGCACGATTTATTTATATAAAGCCCATCCCTCATCGCACTTGCGCCTCAAACTTGATTGCAAATTCGACCGAATACCTCTTCGACCATTTTGTTTCCCTAGAAAACCAATAACTTATTAGTTAAACGATGTTTCAAAAAGTAAAATAAAATTTATATGAAATAAAATTGGAATAGGTGCAACACGAGGACTTCCTGAGGTCACCTGCTCTAGTACTACTCTCGCCCAAGCACGCTTAATCATGGAGTTCAGTGGGATCCGCATTAGAGCTAGTGTGATCGCACCCGTCAGCTCTTGCGCGATTTGTTTATATAAAGGCTATCCCTCATCGCACATGCGCCTCGAACTTGATTGCAAATCCGACCGAATACCGCTTCGATCGATTCATTTCGCTAATGACCCAATAACTTATTAGGTAAACGATGTTTAAAAAAGTAAAATAAAATTTATATGAAATAAAATAGGAATAGGGGTGCAACACGTGGACTTCCCAGGAGGTCACCCATCCTGGTATTACTCTCGCCCAAGCATGCTTAACTGCAGAGTTTTGATGGCATCCGGTGCATTATTGCTGGTATGATCGCACTCGTCAACTTTTACGCGATTTGTTTCTATAAAGGCTATCCCTCGTCGCACTTGCGCCTCGAATTGCATTGCAAATTCGACCGAATACCGCTTCGATCGATTTATTTCGCTAGTGACCCAATAACTTATTAGTTAAACGATGTTTCAAAAAGTAAAATAATAATTATATGAAATAAAATAGGAATAGGGTGCAACACGAGGCTTCCTAGAGTTCACCCATCCTAGTACTACTCTCGCCCAAGCACGCTTAACTACTGAGTTCGATGGGATCCGGCATTAGTGCTTTGTATGATCGCACTTCGACTCTTGCGATTTGTTTATATGAAGGCTATCCTCTTCGCACTTGCGCCTCGAACTTGATTGCAAATTTGATCGAATACCGCTTCGATCGATTTATTTCGACAAAGGACCTAATAACTTATTAGTTAAACGATGTTTAAAAAGTAAAATAATATTTATATGAAATAAAATAGGAATAGGTGCAACACGAGGACTTCCAGGAGGTCACCCAACCTAGTACTACTTCTAGCCCAAGCACGCTTAATCGGAGTTTTGATGGGATCCGGCATTATTGTCGGTATGATCGCACCGGCCGCCTCTTGCGCCGATTTGTTTCTATAGGCTATCCTCGTCGCAATTGCGCCGAACTTGATTGCAAATTGATAGAATACCGCTTCGATCGATTTATTTCGCTAGTGATGCAATAACTTATTAGTTAAACGATGTTTCAAAAAGTAAAATAAAATTTATATGAAATAAAATAGGAATAGGGGTGCAACACGAGGACTTCCCAGGAGGTCACCCATCCTAGTACTACCCTCATCCAAGAAGGCTTAACTGCAGAGTTCTGATGGGATCCGGAGCATTAGTGCTGGTATGATCGCACCCGTCAGCTCTTGCACGATTTGTTTATATAAAGGCTATCCCTCATCGCACTTCCACCTCGAACATGATTGCAAATTCGACTGAATACCGCTTCGATCAATTTATTTCGCTAGTGACCCAATAACTTATTAGTTAAACGATGTTTCAAAAGTAAAATAATATTTATATGAAATAAAATAGGAATAGGGTGCAACACGAGGACTTCCTGCGAGGTCACCCATCCTAGTACTACCTCATCCAAGCAAGCTTAATCGCAGTTACGATGGGATCCTAGCATTAGTGCTGGTATGGTCGCACCCGTCAGCTCTTGCGCGATTTGTTAATATAAAGGCTATCCCTCATCGCACTTGCGCCTCGAACATGATTGCAAATTCGACCGAATACCACTTCGATCGATTTATTTCGGTAGTGACCCAATAACTTATTAGTTAAACGATGTTTCAAAAAGTAAAATAATATTTATATGAAATAAAATAGGAACAGGGGTGCAACACGAGGACTTTCTAGGAGGTCACCCATCCTAGTACTACTCTCGCTCAAGCACGCTTAACTGCGGAGTTCTGATGGGATCCGGTGCATTAGTGCTGGTATGATCCCACCCGTCAGCTCTTGCACGATTTGTTTATATAAAGGCTATCCCTCATCGCCCTTGCACCTCGAACATGATTGCAAATTCGACCGAATACCGCTTCGATCGATTTATTTCACTAGTGACCCAATAACTTATTAGTTAAACGATGTTTCAAAAAGTAAAATAATATTTATATGAAATAAAATAGGAATAGGGGTGCAACACGAGGACTTCCCAGGAGGTCACCCTTCCTAGTACTACCCTCATCCAAGCAAGCTTAACTGCAGAGTTCTGATGGGATCCAGAGCATTAGTGCTGGTATGGTCGCACCCGTCAGCTCTTGCGCGATTTGTTTATATAAAGGCTATCCCTCATCGCACTTGCGCCTCGAACATGGTTGCAAATTCGACCGAAAACCACTTCGATCGATTTATTTCGCTAGTGACCCAATAACTTATTAGTTAAACGATGTTTCAAAAAGTAGAATAATATTTATATGAAATAAAATAGCAACAGGGGTGCAACACGAGGACTTTCCAGGAGGTCACCCATCCTAGTACTACTCTCGCTCAAGCACGCTTAACTGCGGAGTTCTGATGGGATCCGGTGCATTAGTGCTGGTATGATCCCACCCGTCAGCTTTTGCACGATTTGTTTCTGTAAAGGCTATCCCTCGTCGCAAATGCGCCTCAAACTTGATTGCAAATTCGACCGAATACCGCTTCGATCGATTTATTTTGCTAGTGACCCAATAACTTATTAGTTAAACGATGTTTCAAAAAGTAAAATAATATTTATATGAAATAAAATAGGAATATGGGTGCAACATGAGGGCTTCCCAGGAGTTCACCCATCCTAGTACTACTCTCGTCCTAGCACGCATAACTGCAGAGTTCTGATGGGATCCGGTGCATTAGCATGAGTATGATCGCATCTCGCCGGCTTTGCGATTTGTTTGTATAAAGGCTATCCCTCATCGCACTTGCGCCTCGAACGTGATTGCAAATTCAACCGAATACCGCTTCTATCGATTTTTTTCGCTAGTGACCCAATAACTTATTAGTTAAACGATGTTTAAAAAAGTAAAATAAAATTTATATGAAATAAAATAGGAATAGGGGTGCAACACGAGGACTTCCTGAGGTCACCCAACCTAGTACTACTCTCGCCAAGCTGCGCTTAATCATGGAGTTCGATGGGATCCGATGCATTATTGCTTGTGTGATCGCACTGCGCCGACTCTTGCACGATTTGTTTCTATAAAGGCTATCCCTCGTCGCAATTGCGCCTCGAACTTGATTGCAAATTCGACCGAATACCGCTTCGATCGACTTATTTCACTAGTGACCCAATAACTTATTAGTTAAACGATGTTTCAAAAAGTAAAATAATATTTATATGAAATAAAATAGGAATAGGGGTGCAACACGAGGACTTCTCAGGAGTTCACCCATCCTAGTACTACCCTCATCCAAGCACGCTTAACTGCGAAGTTCTGATGGGATCCGGTGCATTAGTGCTAGTATGAACGCACCCGTCAGCTGTTGCACGATTTGTTTATATAAAGGCTATCCCTCTTCGCACTTGTGCCTCGAACTTGATTGCAAATTTGACCGAATACCGCTTCGATCGATTTATTTCGATTGTGACCCAATAACTTATTAGTTAAACGATGTTTAAAAAAGTAAAATAAAATTTATATGAAATAAAATAGGAATAGGGGTGCAACACGAGGACTTCCCAGGAGGTCACCCAACCTAGTACTACTCTCGCCCAAGCACGCTTAACTGCGGAGTTTTGATGGGATTCGGTGCATTATTGCTGGTATGATCGCATGCCGCCGCCTCTGCGCGATTTGTTTCTATAAGGCTATCCTCGTCGCAATTAGCCTCGAACTTGATTGCAAATTCGACCAATACCGCCTCGATCGATTTATTTCGCTTAGTGACCCAATAACTTATTAGTTAAACGATGTTTCAAAAAGTAAAATAATATTTATATGAAATAAAATAGAACAGGGTGCAACACGAGGACTTTTCCAGAGGTCACCCATCCTAGTACTACTCTCGCTCAAGCATGCTTAATCATGCCCAGTTCGATGGGATCCGGCATTAGTGCCGGTGTGATCCCACCCGTCGCCTTTTGCACGATTTGTTTCAGAAGGTTGTCCTCATCGCCGTCATGCCTCAAACTTGATTGCAAATTCAATCGAATACCGCTTCGATCGATTTATTTTGCTAGTGACCCAATAACTTATTAGTTAAACGATGTTTAAAAAAGTAAAATAAAATTTATATGAAATAAAATAGGAATATGGGTGCAACACGAGGGCTTCCCAGGAGTTCACCCATCCTAGTACTACTCTCGTCCTAGCACGCATAACTGCAGAGTTCTGATGGGATCCGGTGCATTAGTACTGGTATGATCGCACCCGTCAGCTCTTGCGCGATTTGTTTGTATAAAGGCTATCCCTCATCGCACTTGCGCCTCGTACTTGATTGCAAATTCAACCGAATACCGCTTCGATCGATTTATTTCGCTAGTGACCCAATAACTTATTAGTTAAACGATGTTTAAAAAAGTAAAATAAAATTTATATGAAATAAAATAGGAATAGGGGTGCAACACGAGGACTTCCTGCGAGGTCACCCAACCTAGTACTACTCTCGCCAAGCACGCTTTAATCATGGAGTTTTGATGAGATTCCGCATTATTGTTGGTATGATCGCACCTGTCACCGCTATGTGATTTGTTTATATAAAGGCTATCCTCATCGCACTTGGCGCCTAACTTGATTGCAAATTCGATCAATACCGCTTCGGCCGATTTATTTCGCTAGTGACCCAATAACTTATTAGTTAAACGATGTTTCAAAAGTAAAATAATATTTATATGAAATAAAATAGGAATAGGGTGCAACACGAGGACTTCCTGTGAGGTCACCCAACTTAGTTCTACTCGCCAAGCACGCTTAATCATGAGTTCATGGGATCCTGCATTAGTGCCGGTATGATCACACCTCATTTCGTGCGATTTGTTTATATAAAGGCTATCCTCATCGCACTTGGCGCCTCGAACTTGATTGCAAATTTGACCGAATACCGCTTTGATTGATTTATTTCGCTAGTGACCCAATAACTTATTAGTTAAACGATGTTTAAAAAAGTAAAATAAAATTTATATGAAATAAAATAGGAATAGGGGTGCAACACGAGGACTTCCCATGAGGTCACCCATCCTAGTACTACTCTCGCTCAAGCACACTTAACTGCAGAGTTCTGATGGCATCCGGTGCATTATTGCTGGTATGATCGCACCCGTCAACTTTTGCGTGATTTGTTTCTATAAAGGCTATCCCTCGTCGCACTTGTGCCTCAAACTTTATTGCAAATTCGACCGAATACCGCTTCGATCGATTTATTTCGCTAGTGACCCAATAACTTATTAGTTAAACGATGTTTCAAAAAGTAAAATAATATTTATATGAAATAAAATAGGAATATGGGTGCAACACGAGGACTTCCCAGGAGGTCACCCATCCTAGTACTACTCTCGCCCAAGCACGCATAACTGTAGAGTTCTGATGGGATCCGGTGCATTAGTACTGGTATGATCGCACCCGTCAGCTCTTGCGTGATTTGTTTATATAAAGGTCCCGCTTCACACTTGCGCCTCGAACTTGATTGCAAATTCGACCGAATACCGCTTCGATCGATTTATTTCGCTAGTGACCTAATAACTTATTAGTTAAACGATGTTTAAAAAAGTAAAATAAAATTTATATGAAATAAAATAGGAATAGGGGTGCAACACGAGGACTTCCCAGGAGGTCACCCAACCTAGTACTACTCTTGCCCAAGCACGCTTAACTGTGGAGTTCTGGTGGGATCCGGTGCATTAATGCTGGTATGATCGCACCCGTCAGCTCTTGCGCGATTTGTTTCTATAAAGGCTATCCCTCGTCGCAATTGCGCCTCGAACTTGATTGCAAATTCGACCGAATACCGCTTCGATCGACTTATTTCGCTAGTGACCCAATAACTTATTAGTTAAATGATGTTTCAAAAAGTAAAATAATATTTATATGAAATAAAATAGGAATAGGGGTGCAACACGAGGACTTCTCAGGAGGTCACCCATCCTAGTACTACGCTCATCCAAGCACGCTTAATCATGAGTTCGATGGGATCCTGCATTAGTGCTAGTATGAACGCACTCGGCCACCGCTGTAACGATTTGTTTATATAAAGGCTATCCTCATCGCACTTGGCGCCTAACTTGATTGCAAATTCGATCGAATACCGCTTCGATCGATTTATTTCACTAGTGACCCAATAACTTATTAATTAAACGATGTTTCAAAAAGTAAAATAATATTTATATGAAATAAAATAGGAATAGGGGTGCAACACGAGGATTTCCCAAGAGGTCACCAATCCTAGTACTACTCTCTCCCAAGCACGCTTAATCATGGAGTTCGATGCGATCCGTGCATTGGTGCCGTATGATCACACCCGCCGCCTCTTGCACGATTTGTTTATATAAAGGCTATCCTCATCGAACTTGGCGCTTTAACTTGATTGCAAATTCGACCGAATACCGCTCGATCGACTTTATTTCACTAGTGACCCAATAACTTATTAGTTAAACGATGTTTCAAAAAGCAAAATAATATTTATATGAAATAAAATATGAATAGGGGTGCAACACGAGGACTTCTCAGGAGTTCACCCATCCTAGTACTACCCTCATCCAAGCACGCTTAATCACAAGTTCGATGGGATCCGGTGCATTAGTGCTAGTATGAACGCACCCGTCAGCTGTTGCACGATTTGTTTATATAAAGGCTATCCCTCTTCGCACTTGTGCCTCGAACTTGATTGCAAACTTGACCGAATACCGCTTCGATCGATTTATTTCGATAGTGACCCAATAACTTATTAGTTAAACGATGTTTAAAAAGTAAAATAAAATTTATATGAAATAAAATAGAATAGGGTGCAACACGAGGACTTCCTGTGAGGTCACCCAACCTAGTACTACTCTCGCCAAGCATGCTTAATCATGAGTTTTGATGGGATTCGGCATTATTGTCGAATGATCGCATCTGCCGCCTTCTGCGCGATTTGTTTCTATAAAGGCTATCCTCATCGCACTTGCGCCGAACTTGATTGCAAATTCGATCAATACCGCTTCGATCGATTTATTTCGCTAGTGACCCAATAACTTATTAGTTAAACGATGTTTCAAAAAGTAAAATAATATTTATATGAAATAAAATAGGATTAGGGATGCAACACGAGGACTTCCAGCGAGGTCACCCATCCTAGTACTACTCACATCCAAGCACGCTTAATCAAGAGAGTTCGATGGGATCCGAGCATTAGTGCCGGTATGATCGCACCTGCCACCTCTGCACGATTTGTTTATATAGGCTATCCTCATCGCACTCATGCCTAACATGATTGCAAATTCGATCAATACCACTTCGATCGATTTATTTCGTTAGTGACCCAATAACTTATTAGTTAAACGATGTTTCAAAAAGTAAAATAATATTTATATGAAATAAAATAGAACAGGTGCAACACGAGGACTTTCCAGAGGTCACCCATCCTAGTACTACTCTCGCCAAGCACGCTTTAATCATGAGTTCGATGGGATCCGCAGCATTAGTGCTGTATGATCCCACCCGCGCTTCTTGCACGATTTGTTTATATAAAGGCTATCCTCATCGCCTCTTTGCACTTTAACATGATTGCAAATTCAATCAATACCGCTTCGATCGATTTATTTCACTAGTGACCCAATAACTTATTAGTTAAACGATGTTTCAAAAAGTAAAATAATATTTATATGAAATAAAATAGAATAGGGTGCAACACGAGGACTTCCTGCGAGGTCACCCATCCTAGTACTACCTCATCCAAGCACGCTTAATCGCAGAAGTTCGATGGGATCCGCAGCATTAGTGCCGGTATGGTCGCACTGGCCGCCTCAAGCGCGATTTGTTTATATAAAGGCTATCCTCATCGCACTTCAAGGCGCCGAACATGGTTGCAAATTCAATCAATACCACTTCGATCGATTTATTTCGCTTAGTGACCCAATAACTTATTAGTTAAACGATGTTTCAAAAGTAGAATAATATTTATATGAAATAAAATAGCAATAGTGGTGCAACACGAGGACTTCCTGCGAGGTCACCCATCCTAGTACTACTCTCGGCCAAGCACGCTTAATCATGGAGTTCGATGGGATCCGCATTAGTGCTGGTATGATCCCACCCGCCGCCTTTTTGCACGATTTGTTTCAGAAGGCTATCCTCGTCGCAAATGCGCCTCAAACTTGATTGCAAATTCAATCCAATACCGCTCGATCGATTTATTTTGCTAGTGACCCAATAACTTATTAGTTAAACGATGTTTCAAAAAGTAAAATAATATTTATATGAAATAAAATAGGAATATGGTGCAACATGAGGCTTCCCAGAGTTCACCCATCCTAGTACTACTCTCGCCCTAGCACGCTTAATCGCAGAAGTTCGATGGATCCGCATTTACTCGGGTATGATCGCACCACGCCTCTTGCGCCATTTGTTTGTATAAAGGCTATCCTCATCGCACTTGCGCGCCAACGTGATTGCAAATTCAACCAATACCGCTTCTATCAATTTTTTTCGCTAGTGACCCAATAACTTATTAGTTAAACGATGTTTAAAAAGTAAAATAAAATTTATATGAAATAAAATAGAATAGGGTGCAACACGAGGACTTCCTGTGAGGTCACCCAACCTAGTACTACTCTCGCCTAAGCACGCTTAATCATGAGTTCGAAGGATCCTGCATTATTGCTTGTATGATCGCACCTCGCCTTTGCACGCATTTGTTTCTATAGTTGCTATCCTCATCGCAATCATGCCAACTTGATTGCAAATTCAATCAATACCGCTTCGATCGATTTATTTCACTAGTGACCCAATAACTTATTAGTTAAACGATGTTTCAAAAAGTAAAATAAAATTTATATGAAATAAAATAGAATAGGGTGCAACACGAGGACTTCTCGCGAGTTCACCCATCCTAGTACTACCTTTCATCCAAGCACGCTTAATCATGCAAGTTCGATGGGATCCGCATTAGTGCTAGTATGAACGCACTCCGCCACCGTTGTAACGATTTGTTTATATAAAGGCTATCCCTCTTCGCACTTGTGCCTCGAACTTGATTGCAAATTTGACCGAATACCGCTTCGATCGATTTATTTCGATTGTGACCCAATAACTTATTAGTTAAACGATGTTTAAAAAAGTAAAATAAAATTTATATGAAATAAAATAGGAATAGGGGTGCAACACGAGGACTTCCCAGGAGGTCACCCAACCTAGTACTACTCTCGCCAAGCACGCTTAATCATGGAGTTTTGATGGGATTCGCATTATTGTTGGTATGATCGCACTCCGCCGCCTTTATGATTTGTTTCTATAATATATCCTCACCGCAATCAAGGCCGAACTTGATTGCAAATTCGACCAATACCGCTCGATCGATTTATTTCGCTAGTGACCCAATAACTTATTAGTTAAACGATGTTTCAAAAAGTAAATAATATTTATATGAAATAAAATAGGAACAGGTGCAACACGAGGACTTCTGTGAGGTCACCCATCCTAGTACTACTACTCGCCAAGCACGCTTAATCATGGAGTTTCGATGGGATCCGCATTAGTGCCGGTATGATCCCACCCGTCACTTTTGCAAGATTTGTTTCAGAAGGTTATCCTCGTCGCAAATGCGCCAAACTTGATTGCAAATTCGACCAATACCGCTTTGATCGACGATTTATTTTGCTAGTGACCAAATAACTTATTAGTTAAACGATGTTTAAAAAAGTAAAATAAAATTTATATGAAATGAAATAGGAATATGGTGCAACACGAGGGCTTCCTCAGAGTTCACCCATCCTAGTACTACTCGCGCCCTAGCACGCATAATCGCAGGAGTTCGATGGGATCCGCTGCATTAGTACTGGTATGATCGCATCTACCGCACTTTGCGCGATTTGTTTGTATAAAGGCTATCCTCATCGCACTTGCGCCTCGAACTTGATTGCAAATTCAACCAATACCGCTTCTATCGATTTATTTCGCTTAGTGACCCAATAACTTATTAGTTAAACGATGTTTAAAAAAGTAAAATAAAATTTATATGAAATAAAATAGAATAGGTGCAACACGAGGACTTCCTGCGAGGTCACCCAACCTAGTACTACTTCTCTACCAAGCACGCTTAATCACGGAGTTCGATGGGATCCTGCATTATTGCTTGTATGATCGCACTACGCCTCTTGCACGATTTGTTTCTATATAGGCTATCCTCGTCGTAATCAAGGCTTCTAACTTGATTGCAAATTCACCAATACCGCCTCGATCGATTTATTTCACTAGTGACCCAATAACTTATTAGTTAAACGATGTTTCAAAAGTAAAATAATATTTATATGAAATAAAATAGGAATAGGTGCAACACGAGGACTTCTCTGCGAGTTCACCCATCCTAGTACTACCTCATCCAAGCACGCTTAATCGCAAGTTCGATGGGATCCGCATTAGTGCTAGTATGAACGCACTCCGTCACCGCTGTACGATTTGTTTATATAAAGGCTATCCTCTTCGTGACTTGTGCCTTGAACTTGATTGCAAACTTGACCGAATACCGCTTCGATCGATTTATTTCGATAGTGACCCAATAACTTATTAGTTAAACGATGTTTAAAAAAGTAAAATAAAATTTATATGAAATAAAATAGAATAGGTGCAACACGAGGACTTCCTGCGAGGTCACCCAACCTAGTACTACTCTCGCCAAGCATGCTTAATCATGGAGTTTTGATGGGATTTGCATTATTGCCGGTATGATCGCATCTGGCCTCTTTATGCCGATTTGTTTATATAGTTATCCTCGTCGCAATCAAGGCCAACTTGATTGCAAATTCGACTAATCACCGCTTCGATCGATTTATTTCGCTTAGTGAACCAATAACTTATTAGTTAAACGATGTTTCAAAAAGTAAAATAATATTTATATGAAATAAAATAGATTAGGATGCAACACGAGGACTTCCTGCGAGGTCATCCATCCTAGTACTACCCACATCCAAGAAGGCTTAATCACGCAGAGTTCGATGGGATCCGGAGCATTAGTGCCGGTATGATCGCACTCGCCGCCTCTGCACGATTTGTTTATATAAAGGCTATCCCTCATCGCACTTGTGCTCTCAATATGATTGCAAATTCGATCAATACCACTTCGATCGATTTATTTTGGTAGTGACCCAATAACTTATTAGTTAAACGATGTTTCAAAAAGTAAAATAATACTTATATGAAATAAAATAGAATAGGGTGCAACACGAGGACTTTCTAGAGGTCACCCATCCTAGTACTACTCTCGCCATGCACGCTTAATCTGCTGAGTTCGATGGGATCCGGCATTAGTGCCGGTATGATCCCACCCACAGCCTCTTGCACTATTTGTTTATATAAAGGCTATCCCTCATCGACTTGCACAGACTAATATGATTGCAAATTCAATCAATGCCGCTTTGATCGATTTATTTGGCTAGTGACCCAATAACTTATTAGTTAAACGATGTTTCAAAAAGTAAAATAATATTTATATGAAATAAAATAGGAATAGGGGTGCAACACGAGGACTTCTCAGGAGTTCACCCATCCTAGTACTACCCTCATCCAAGCACGCTTAATCCTGGAAGTTCGATGGGGATCCGCATTAGTGCTAGTATGAACGCCTGGCCACCGTTGCATGATTTGTTTATATAAAGGTTCTCCTCTTCGCACTTGTGCCTCTCAACTTGATTGCAAATTTGATCAATACCGCTTCGATCGATTTATTTCGATAGTGACCAAATAACTTATTAGTTAAACGATGTTTAAAAAAGTAAAATAAAATTTATATGAAATAAAATAGAATAGGGGTGCAACACGAGGACTTCCTGCGAGGTCACCCAACCTAGTACTACTCTCCCAAGCATGCTTAACAAATGAGTTTTGATGGGATTCAAAGCATTATTGCCGGTATGATCGCACCTGCCGCCTCTGCGCGATTTGTTTCTATAAAGGCTATCCTCGCTCGCAATCAAGCCTTCTAACTTGATTGCAAATTCGACCTAATACCGCTTCGATCGATTTATTTCGCTATAGTGACCCAATAACTTATTAGTTAAACGATGTTTCAAAAAGTAAAATAATATTTATATGAAATAAAATAGGAATAGGGGTGCAACACGAGGACTTCCCAGAAGGTCACCCATCCTAGTACTACCCACATCCAAGAAGGCTTAACTGCAGAGTTCTGATGGGATCCGGAGCATTAGTGCTTGTATGATCGCACCCGCCGCCTCTCTGCATCGCATTTGTTTATATAAAGGCTATCCTCATCGCACTTGCACCTCAACATGATTGCAAATTCAATCGGTCAATACCGCTCTATCGATTTATTTCGCTTAGTGACCCAATAACTTATTAGTTAAACGATGTTTCAAAAGTAAAATAATATTTATATGAAATAAAATAGAATAGGGTGCAACACGAGGACTTCCTGCGAGGTCACCCATCTTAGTTCTACTCTCTACCAAGCACGCTTAATCATGAGTTCGATGGGATCCCAAGCATTAGTGCCGGTATGATCACACCACCCAACTGCAATGCCATTTGTTTATATAAAGGCTATCCCTCATCGCACTTCAAGCGCCGAACTTAATTGCAAATTTGACCTAATACCGCTTGATCGATTTATTTCGATAGTGACCTAATAACTTATTAGTTAAACGATGTTTAAAAAAGTAAAATAAAATTTATATGAAATAAAATAGGAATAGGTGCAACACGAGGACTTCCTCACGAGGTCACCCATCCTAGTACTACTCTCGCCAAGCACACTTAATCGCAGAAGTTCTCGATGGGATCCGCATTATTATTGCCGGTATGATCGCACCCGCCAACTTTTTGCTTGATTTGTTTCTATAAAGGCTATCCTCGTCGCACTTGTGCCTCAAACTTTATTGCAAATTCGATCAATACCGCTTCGATCGATTTATTTCGCTTAATGACCCAATAACTTATTAGTTAAACGATGTTTCAAAAGTAAAATAATATTTATATGAAATAAAATAGAATATGGGTGCAACACGAGGACTTCCTCAGAGGTCACCCATCCTAGTACTACTCGCCCAAGCACGCATAATCAGAGTTCGATGGGATCCTGCATTAGCTCCGTGTGATCGCACCCGCGCCTCTCTCATGGATTTGTTTATATAAAGGTCATTCTCGCTCACACTTGCGCCTAACTTGATTGCAAATTCGACCAATACCGCTCGATCGATTTATTTCGCTTAGTGACCTAATAACTTATTAGTTAAACG